>JARFNZ010036542.1:0-14140 GCA_031763405.1 Balanus nubilus
ATTTTACCTACATCAGGTAAGGACCCTTCGTTAGTAGAAAAAGGCATTTGCTAATAAATTTCATCAACATTACCATAACATATTACGCAATTTAGTGTTGGTACCATACCAACCTAATATCAGGGGCACCAACAGATCCCCTCAATGATTTTCATGTGATCCGGTGGCATCTAAGATCTGAGGTGAAGACCCATTTAGACACCATGGGCGGCGGGGCAGTGGAGGCAGACTGCCCCCACTGAGATAGGGCAGTGGGGGCAAAACTATTTTTAGCTCCCACTGAAATTTGGTGAAATATTGAACATGTCTATAGTCAAAAATACATAGAAACGTTACAGAACGTTACGTACAAGAAATACATGTTTACATAGAAACGTTAAAAACCATTCGCCTCAAATACATTGTTAACTACCAGTAGATCGTCTATTTTCGATTTCATAACATTCTAATATTTACATTTTCTCTTTTCTCACTTCCTCACCGCACTGACTTAAATCAGGCGCCGTTCGAATATAGCACCATGTTCGTCACGAGACTGCTGAGCTCTGCGGTTAACGTGTTGTGCTGCCCCGAGAACTTCTGCCGAGTGCAGACCGGTCTCAAATAAGTTGATGACTTTCTTTTGCTTTGATAGATTGTATGCCTTGCCTTGCCTTCTGTACGAGCTATACCCTAATAACAATGGTCATTGGTCAAGGCACGGTCGGTTCGGAGTTTTTGCCGGCCAGCTGATCGCGGCGTCCGCCGGCTGATGACATGCCCCTCGTCTGGGGGCGGAGCTTCTTGTCGAGTTAAGCCGAGACGTTTAAATGTCACATAAGGCGGAGCATTGGCTGTAAGGAGTCAATTCTTTCTTTAGGAGCTCCCCTGTAACATGAATGCTAAGGGTCACGTAAATAAGGGTCATCTTTTCACTGATGGAAGTATTTTTCGGACTATTGTCCTCCTCTTGTGTGTTTGATATTCACGACGTTTCGGCTTGGCGCCTCTCCGGCCGTCTTCATGTGTTCAATGGTTCGTTGACGGAATGTCAAAGCCCTTTAAAGTCAAAGTCAAAGACCAAGTACCTACGCATTTACGTCAAACCAACCCTAGCCAAAATGCCGCTAAGGCTGGTTGGTCCTTAGAAGGACCTTAAGTCCTATGGTCGATCACCATGTATTTTTGAATCTTTTGTAACTTCCGCCACAGAGAGTCATTAGTCACAGACAATGAAATAAAAAATCAATAAAACAAATATAGCCAATTAGTCACGGAGTGAAAAAATATTCCAATTGGTAATATTAGTACCTCGAGAGCTGAGTTGTGAGTACTCATTGATCACTCATTGTAACTTTGATCACTCATTGTAAGTTGATGCTAGAAAGAGATAATAAATACAAAATCTGATTGATCTGCACCATTTGTAAATATTTAAAAGTATGAAAAAAAATGTTGTGGGTGGCGAATGCGCCTCGCAATACTTGTCTTTAATGGTGTAGGATTGTATTGAGTTGAATGGGCTTGCGCCCTTCCAACTATGGCGAGAAGGTGGGTAAAATATGTGCTTGATTTCGCCGAGGAAGTGGGTCGGATCCGGGCGGATATCTGCTCAAATGGATTTCGCTTGTACCTACTTATTTAATTTTCCCCAGCTGAGTCCACTCAGCTTTTTTTGCTGAGGTGAAACACATCCTCGTAAAGGTACTTTTACTATAAGCATTAACGGGGCAGTTCAAGAGGGCGGAGGGAGGTGGTATTTTCCCAGGCAGGGGGATAAGCAGAGCCTCAACTAAGGAATTTCCACTGCTGGCCAACCCAAAATGCCGCTAAGGAAAGCACAAAGCCAGGAATTTGCTCAGGGAAGGGTCAACGCACATTTTCAGCTACATGGGGGGGGAGGTTGCGATCGACAATATTTCACTCTATTTTTTCCATGCAACGCTCAAAGGCATAACACGCGCCCCGCTAGGAGACAAAATCTGTCCCCTCCCAGATTTTCGCCATTTGGCTCCGGTATTTCACCATGTTAAAGCAATGGCAAAAAGGGCGTTTTTCCAGCTCGTGCCACGCACTCGCTATGCACCCCAGCAGCCCCGTTTCTCGACACAGCAATCCTCTGAAACGTCACCTAGATCGTGTGAAAATTCCCCCCCCCCCCCTGCTCGCAGCGGTTGGGGCTGCGCACGATCGCAACCGACACCACTGCACCGTGTGCGGACATAAACACTAACAAACAGACACACGGATTTTGTTCCGTGACTGCTGGAGGCCCCGTCACCACCGCCGGAGGCCTACCACCAGCGCCGGAGGCCCTACCACCACCGCCGGAGGCCCTACCACCACCGCCGGAGACCCTACCACCACCCCCGGAGGCCCTACCACCACCGCCGGAGGCCCTACCATCACCGCCAGAGGCCCTACCACCACCGACGGAGGCCCCGTCACCGCCGCCAGAGGCCCCGCCACTGCTGGAGGCCCCGCCACCGCCGGAGGACCCGCCACCACCGCCGCTGGTGCCACCGCCGCTGCTGGTCCCCTCGCCACCGCAGGAGGACACGCAAACGCAGCAATTCCTGCTGTGCCTGCAGCTGGAGCTGCGGGAGGACGATCGGTAAGCTGCTTTGCATTAACACTTCTCGACCTTTTTCCGTTTGGACGTACTGTCGCATGTATGGCAATGCTGAACAATGATGGATATGGCAAATAATAACCAACGCTGTGCTATTTTCTTGCTCATTGCAGACAATCTCCATGGCCACACTGCGGCAGTATATCGTTACGGGGCGCGTCTCGGCCGGCATGTTACATCGGCCCGCTGCGCCGGCAACACAGCCACCGGCGCAAAGAAACAGACGGCCCGACTCGCCAATGCCCGCCGGACCGCCCCGGCGGACAAGGACTGCCGCGCCCACCGCCCCTAAGCTCACCGCCGCCGGGCCGACCGCCAAGCCAACCGCAGCTGGGCCCTCTGCCGCCGGGCCCTCAGCCACCGGTCCCTCAGCCGCCGGGCCCTCAGCCGCCGGGCCCTCGGCCGCCGGGCCCCCTACTCTTGGGCGCCAAAGGCGCCCTTCTGAGCACTTAAGGCGACCTCACAATATGACGTTGCATGGAAAGAAACGACTTGAAATATTGCGGAGCGCAACACCCCCCCCCCCCCCCGCCCCGTCAAAAACTTTCGCTCTTGACGGCGCCCTCACGTTGGGACTATGCGCCACTTGGGGGGATTGTCCCCCTCCCCCCTTGACGGATTCCTAAATACCCCACTGGTGTGTGTATCATTGCTTTTTGTCCGCGGGCATTGTTACGGGATAGGCGCGGACTTAGTAGCGTCGGTCCTGGCAGAAACTGATACTTAATGTAGCCTTGATCTCAAGTTGTAACGTTAACGTATCCCAGACGTCTCCGGATTCGGGACTTAGCACGGGTAGTTTAAGAATTGTTTAGCGAAATAAAGCTAAACGTCAATTATTCACCTACATTTTGACCAATATGAGCAACTTTGAACAATTAATATTTAGTCTTCCATCAGAAACCCCCAAAAAACTTACTCGAATTATAGAAAGAACTAGTCGTAGCCCAAGCACAGGGCGCAAGGATGCAGCTATTGGTAATGGGCTTCCAGCGCACATTGCGTTGACATGCATTGTTCCCGCAGGTGACGAAGAAGCTGGCCGGCCTGGCCGGCCTAGCCGCCAACTCTGCCGCCTGGGCAACAAGCGTCGGCAACGAGCGCAACGAGGTGCTGAACACCATCATCACCATCTCGGAGAGCCTCGACGCCTTGGAACCGCTGGCGGCCGGGCTCGTGGACCGGCCAGCCGCCGCCAGCAGTGCTCTACACTGACCGAGACTGCTGCCGTGTGGGCGGCGGCCGTTCGCGGCTCCAGGAGCTTTTCGGCGCCTGGCCGGAGCTGGTGGTGCGGCTCGATGCCTGGCATTTTATGCGCAGGTTCGCCCTCGGCGTCACCAGCCCCAGCCACCCGCTGTACGGTACGCTGATGGCACGGCTGTCAGCGTGCCTATTCCAGTAGGACGCCGAGGACGTGGTGCTGCTGGATCGCGCCAAGCGGGCAGAGCTGGAGGCCAGCGGCGTCAACACGCCCCCCACCTGGGCCGTCCGTGCCGCCATCAGCCGACGGGAGCTGGAGCGCCACTGCCGCCGCCGAACTGCTGGCCTCCAGTCCACCGTGGACAAGATCCGGCGGCTGCTGCTGGAGCTGGCGGATGCCACGGACGCCATCGGCACGCCGCTGCTCAAAGTAGAGAAGATGGGGCAGATCTGGGAGGAGCAGCGGCGGCACGTCGTCCGTCTCCAGGACCCGGAAGACCTCAGCTCGCGCCTGCCGTCCCTGTATGTCCGGACCGGCAGCAGTGCGATGGGCGGTATCACGCTGCCCATCTATCGGTGCGCCCGAGGGACGACGGGGCTGGAAAGCTTCCATCTGCATATTTGCCGGTTCATCCCAGGTAAGACTCGCCGTGAAAGAAGAAATCAATAGCTACAGGAAGTAACATTATACCTGACGGAGGGTGCAGTGAATGCCGAATGTACGACGTAATGTTTGGCTTGAAACAGAGTACACAAGGGAGTGGAGGGGAAGGGGGGGGGGCAACGATTTGTAATGTCAAAATGGGATAACGGTACCCTTGCCACTGACTGACAGGCACTGACTGCCCTAAATCGACATCAATGCGATGAACATATGTAACCAACACGCGTGCGTTTCCGTTTCAGGCACCTCGGCCAGCGCCGTCCATTCCAGGCGTACCTGGTAGAGGGCCTGGTGCGGTGGAATACGGCAAGGGCGGAGGCGGCCGTCCAGCAGCCCGGGCAGCAGCAGCAGCAGCAGGAGCGGCCCCGCGTGCCCAATATAGCGCTCCAGCATCGCCTTAACGAGCTGGCGGCACAGACGGACGTGCCGGTACTATTTCCTCACCACCGACCGCCTGCCGAATACACCGGTCAGTAACGAATTGGAGCCGTTAGTATATACCAGGCACAGATAGTAGCAAGTCAGTCAATTTTGGTTATTATTAATGAGTGATCATATACATACGTTGTACATTAGCATACGTTAATGCTGTGGACTATGTGCAGCGTACTGCGATTTCCTTTCTTGGGTGGAAGTTTGAAACCTTTACCTGACGTTACCTGATATTGTTAAACGTCGTGGGTAAACGTCATCCCGTGTCCCTCAACAAGGATTTATCATCGTAGAATGAATTATCTTATTTCCCAAGAAACTTGTTTTTTCAGGAAAATATACTTTCGATTTTATTCTTAGCACCCACCAAATATTTTGCTAACGACTGAAAATACTGCTACCTTTGTTCATGTGCTCGGTTCGGCGCACAGGCGAGGCGCTGGGTGTGGAGTACCTCGTGCGGCAGGACGCGGAGGTACAGCTGCCGGATGCTGACGAGCCCCTCCCAGAGGCCACGATGGACGTGGCCGAGAGTGGTGACGGCGAACCGCAGCAGCTCCCCGAGGACGGCTCCGAGGGGGAGGAGGACGCACCCGAGCTGGAGACGGTGGCGCCGCTGCTGGCCGACAGCCCGGCGCCCGAGGACGACGCCGACGGCGACCTTGGTGACAACGACTGCGCCGAGACGCTGCCTCAGGTGTGAGACTGACAGAGTGACCAAACCAACTTTAACGACACCGGCTGGCGGTGGGGAGCCCGCCCGTCCGGCTGACGGGACTTCTATAGCACTGAGATGCGGCCTTATTTTTGGTTGGATTAGTTTCTGAGATGCTGAGAGCCACCGGGTTGTATGTGGACAGGAGGGAGACGACGCGGCGCTGGACCGACGCGGCCTGCCCGGCTGGGACCGAGTTGACAAGCTGGCCGCTGTCCTGCTGGAGCACGGCGACTGGCTGTCAATCACTGCGCTCCAGGCCGAGCGCACCCTCTCTCTCTGGAGCCAGCTGGAGGAGATGGACCGCGAGCTGCTGCAGTTCGGTGGCCTGCCTCGTCGCATCATCGCCCGCGGCCGTTTCCAGCGGCGCTACCGCGAGGGAGGCCACGCCGGCGTAGAGGCTGTCGGACGGTAAGTAACACGAACACGAACACGTCTGACGAGAGTTATCAGAATAGGCATTGTGAGATTACCAAACGCCGTGTATGTCGTCCTGCCAGTATCGCCACCTAGCCGTGCGGTAACTGCCTGCGTGTCTGGTTCGCTGCATAGCGTTCGTCTCAGGCAGGACGGTGGCGCTGTCGCCGGGCTGCAGCCGTCTGGTGGAGGCCATCTTCATCCGGCTCGGCACCAGATCACGGCCGCCCAGCCCGCCACCGCCAGCCACCCGCGCCAACTCTCCCGCGAGAGGCTGCTCGTCCGGGAGTACCTGGCCGTCCGAAGCCGGCTGATCTACAGCTCAGCCATGCTGCAGGGCGTCCCCCTGCAGCTGTACGCCGTTAACGAGAAGACGGTCCGCGACTGGTCAGTATGATACCAGTGTTCTGTTCAGTCACCGAGCATTAACAGGCACCCGTCGGGCTTTTTGTGACCCCTGCCCGCCGTTGGGGAGGGGGGGGGGGGGCGCTGTTCGGATCAGTAAAAATCAAACGGCATTCGATAACCATGTACATAATCTTTCATAATGGCATGACAAATTCGCCATAAAGGTTACTGATGACGTCACACGTCAGGTCAAAAGCCATTCATTTATTTCAGTAGGTGAGACTGCGGAGTAAAATTACGGTATTAAGAGCATTTATAGCCAATACGGCAGCATGAATCGTTTCTCTGACACTTCTAACACTTACATATCAAAAGAAAGGCCAAGGTCACCCGAGGCCACCAGCTCAAAATGTCCGTTTCATCCTCTGCACCAGTCCGTCAAGTCATTAGGGGAGCCGCTGACCGGTGTGCTTATTGTCCTACAGGCTGCAGGCACGTGCACGAGAGGAGGAGAGGCTGCTCCTCCTCACCGACCGGCGGCTTCCGGGGCAGGTGGCGCGGGCCAGCCAGCCGCTGAGCTGCCTGTCAGCCCGCCACCCGCACCCGAGCCGGCGGTGCAGCTGCCCGACCAGCCCGACACAGCTGGTCTGGCGCGCCACAAGGTCAAGCGGCGCAAGATGCCCGAAGCGGAAGACCCGCAGCAGCAGGCGCAGCAGGCGCAGCAGGTACCACAGCCAGCAGTGCAGCACTGGCCACCACCGCAGCCGGCGCCACACGACTGGGCGTATTTCGGTTGTGAGTCCGGCTACCAGCAGCAGCCACCTCCGGTGCAACCTGGCTACCGGCCGGTACAGCCCGGTTACCAGCCAGTACAGCCCGGTCACCAGCCAGTACAGCCCGGTTACCAGCCAGTACATCCCGGTTGCCAGCCACAGCCACAGCCACAGCCACAGCCACAGCCACAGCCACAGCCGCCACAGCCAGAAGCCGGCCTGTCGCGATCGACAAAGTACCGGAGGCGGAAGAAGGCGGAGGCGGAAGCGGCTGAACAGGGCCCGACGCCGCAGCAGCTGGCGCTGGCTCTGGCCGAGGCGGGGGCTGCTCAGCCACGGACATACCGGTGCCGCAAGTGTGGTGGCCCGTTCGACGCCCGCCATGCCCGCTACTGCGGCCACATTTACTGCCCCGTCCATGCGGCGGGGCAAACGAGGATCGAGTGGATGGCCGAGAGGCGGGCGGCCGCGACCGCGGTACGCGCATTGCAGAGCAGCGCGGAGCCGACTTAAGCACCGAAGAAACCGTCCGAATTCGGAGATACCGAGTTTTCTTGATAATACAGACTTACCTTGATTACCTCAGTTCAGTCTTTCCTCTTCGGGATGACCACGCCGCGTCCAGCGTCACCCCATCGGACACAGAGATAAAACACAGGACGAATAGTTCCTGATGCACACACATACACCAAATCAGTATAAATGTAACAATAATATTTTAAGACAAGCGAAGCTTTAGCATAGGTATAACTCTATAACGGAGCAAAAACAGGAACGGAACGGAACGGAACGGAACAGGACGTGAAGTGACGCGACCCGACGGGGAACGACGGACGGCAAACGGGGGACAGGGAACGGGGGACGGGAATCAGTCCAAAGGTGACGGGGACGGGGACAACGATTTTCCTTACGCCATGGAATGTTGATGAGGGCCAGCAGCTTGGATTTGCATTTTGACCAGTAGCTGTTGAATAATATCAATCACCGGTATAATATTAACATAACAATGGAGCTATACTGCAAAGCTTATATTCGGTGGCACAAAAAGACATACACAAACCGGTTGACAGTCAGCACGCGGGCGACGCTTCACGCCACTGGCAGATCCAGAATGGCCGTCACTGGTCGTATGGGGAGGGGCCATACTCCACAAATGTTTCACGTAAGTCAGAAAATTCATCGGATCTCCCTTCCCTATGCATCGCATTTCAAGCAAAAAATCCTAAGGAAGAGTTGCTCAAGTTTTCTTCCACATCAGAAATTATTCAAAATTGCGCCGAATTCAGGCAGTTTAGGGGGCGGGCATTTGCCCCTAATGCCCCGCTCCCTGGATCCGCCAGTTTCTTGACGGGGCGTCCAGATTGCGTTTCCCAGTATATCGATACATAACAATCATGTTAAAAAGTGTTAAAACGACAACCTTCGGTCCGCGCTGCCCCCCCCCCCCCCCACACACACACACAGGCGTCGGCCTCACGTATCGATACCAACGCCACCTGCACCCATATTCCTCTTCAGTGCCGCCACCTGGCGACCGCTACGCGAAGCAACCGGCCGTCCCCTAACCAGCGACACCTACCCCTACCAAGCGTTGTTGAGTGCGCCTTTGCGCGGCTCCGGCGCCGTCCGCATCAGTTGGCGTCATTTGACGCACCGCCAACCAGCCGAGCCGTTTCAAATGTGTCAAATTGTTTCAATATGCGGCCATGGGGCGGCTCAATTTGAAGCTTCAAATGCAATTGAGGCTTCATATTGAGGCTTCAAATGCTGGGATTTGAAGCATTTGGCACATAAAGTCTAGTTAATTTGACACAAATTGAAACACATTTAAACGGCTTTCGTGGAGAACCACCATCCCAGGAGGTTCCAGAGGATCATGGAGAATGTTCTGCAAGGGCTGAACCACTGGTGTACCTGGATGATGTGGTGATCTTCACCAGGACACTGGATGAACACCTGTAGCTGCTGAGAGAGCTGCTGAAGAGGTATCACACCAGTGGACTGAAGCTGAATCCCAGCAAGTGCTGCATTGCCTCCACCAGTGTGGGCTTCCTGGGTCACCAACTGGATGAGCATGGTATCAGAACATCAGTGGAAAAGATCCAGGCGATCCGAGCCTGGCCTGCCCCTGTCGACATTCATGAAGTACGCAAGTTCCTCGGCTTCTGCGGGTATTATCAGCAGTATGTACCCCACTTCGCTGAGAAGACGGCACCCATGATAGACATGCTGAAGAAAGGGGCAGAGTTCAAGTGGACAGAGCAGTGTGAAGAGGGCTTCAGGAAGTTGAAGAAGGATCTGGAAGACTATCCAGTATTGAAGTTCCCAAAGGTGACTGAGAAGTTTATTCTGACAACAGATGCAAGTGGAACAGGATGGGGAGATGAACTGAAGCAGGAGTCAGGGGTGGTGGCGTTCGCATCAGGCAAGTGGAATGATGCTGAAGCCAACCGAGGTGTCATCGAACGTGAGCTGACAGCATTAGTGAAGGCAGTGACGAAGTTTCGCCACTACCTGATCGGACAACAGTTCATCCTGCGTACCGACCATGAAGTCATCAAGTACCTGCAGAAAGCAAGACCACCTTTAGGTCGACTGTTCCGCTGGATGACTCTTTTGCAAGAGTATGAGTTTGAAGTAGAACATGTTCCAGGGAAGGCCATCCCCCAGTGGACGCTTTGTCGCGTTGCCTGGTTAGCACTATACAGTCAGAAGCTGAAGAAGCTCAGAGAAGAAAGCATGGTGAACGCCTGATGGCTACGAAGCAAGAAGCCAAATGAAACATGAAGAAAGAAAACAAACGAAACAAGAAGCAAGAAGCCAAATGAAGCAAGAAGAAAGAAGCCAAGTGAAGCATGAAGAAGACAAACGAAACAAGAAGCAAGAAGCCAAATGAAGCATGAAGAAAGAAGCCAAATGAAGCATGAACAAAGAAGTCAAGTGGAGCATGAATAAAAAAGCCGAGTGGTAACCCAAGAGGAACATGAAGCTCAGGATGAGTCAAAGAAAGATGAAGAAAATCTGAAAGATGTAGCAGCAAAGACAGCCCAGCAAAAGACAGCCCAGCAAAGACAGCCCAAGTGAGCAGCAAGCTGAGTTGTCATTTTACCAAAGGTTGGATGGGGTGCACGTTCGAAACGGTAGAGTGCAGCGCAGATCACCCGGTCATCAGTTGCCGCAGCTTCTGGTTCTGAGTCTCTAAGGGAGGTGGAACGGTGCCAGTTCCAGGTGAGCCGCTGGTCCACTGGTCTGCAGACATCCTGGAATTGCCTGAAAGTGAGAGCGGATCACGGTATGTCCTTGTGGTGACTGACCAGTTCACAAAGTGGGTAGAGGCGTTCCCACTCAGACGTCAGACGGCTGAAGATGTAGCGCGATGCTTGGTGGAAGTCATGTGCAGTTTCGGTGTCATGAATCACTGCTGACGGACCAAAGAAGAAACTTCGAAAGCTCGCTGATCAAGAAGCTGTGCCAGTTGCTCGCTGTGAAGAAGTTGCGGACCGCCATCTATCATCCCTGCTGCAATGGACTGGTGGAACGCATGAACCGGTCACTGATGCAGATGCTGGCCCACTACACAGGGACTGGTCGTCAAGACTGGGACCGCTGGCTGTCTCTGGTAGTAATGACATACAACTCTGGATGTCATGCGACTACTGGCGTGTTACCCTGGGAGCTGGTCTACGGGAGACCAGCCCGAGCTCTTCTCGAAGATCACCTGGGTGAGCCAGATGAAGTTCGAAATCAACAGTCGCACCAGCAGTATCTCACCAGACTGAAGCAGAAGGTGAGCAAGACGCGTGAGCTAGCATTGGGTCGCATCCTGCACGAACAATCGAAACAGACTGAAGAAGGGCTGCCAGGATTCCAAGTCGGAGACTGGGTCTACTATCGCAACTTCACAGCTGGGAAGGGAAAGCAAGCCAAACTACGTCCCAAGTTCGAGGGCCCGTATCGCGTTATGGAGACGCACCCACCCGACTACATCATCAAAAAGGGAAGCCGAAGACGGGTGATACACGGCAGTCATCTCAATAAAACTGATGAGCTTCCTCCGTCGAGTCATGAGGTAGCTGTGGACGAAGAAGAGACATCTGAAGAGGATCAACTTCAAGCTGAGGCTCGGCCGGTGGCCGAGCGACCTCCTGAAGTGACCTTCCTGACTCCAGCGATGGCGCTGCAGGCTGCAGTAGCGCCACCCTCTGGGGTGACTCCGCCGCCACGGGCGACCGAGCTGTAGATGACGCCGCCGCCGTCTCGGGCATTTAAGCTGGAGAAGACGACGCCGCCGCCACGGGCGGCCGAGCTGGAGAGAACGACGCCGCCGTGGTGGGCGGCCGAGCTGGAGTGCACGCCGCCGCCGTCGCGGGCGGCCGAGTTGAAGAGGGCGCCACTGTCAGTGTTTGTCGAGTTAGGGATTGTGCCATCGCGGGCGGCCGGGACAGTGTTTGTATCGCGACGGGCGTCTGAGACATTGCCTCACCATGAGTCTGCTGTACCCAGAGGGGAAAATAGTGGTGAGTCGACTATGGCTGTTGCTGGGGCAGGAGCAGAGTTTGGTCGCGGTACGCGGCGCCGGAATGTACGCCGTCCAACCCGATTCAGAGATTATGTGATGTGAACATGTGTGCGAGACGTCGAGACCGGTTGTGTGATTTAGGGGAGGGGAATGATACGGTTTGATTTAGTTGCGGTGTATCTCGTGTCGTTTGTTTTGACTTATTTAACCGCCAATGTCTCAATCGCGCCGTATATGTCGAGGATCGGCACTATCTCGGCCCGTCTTCTCTTTCCGGCAAAAGAGAGAGGTCTTCTCTTTTGACCTTTCTCTTTTGTTCGGTTTCCGCCCCGGCAGTGTGGGGAGCGGGTTGTGCGTGTCTGTCCTGCCTATTGTTTTATGCGTGGCAGTTTAACGGGGGACATCAGGGTTGCTACCGTGTTCTAAATACACGTTTAAAGAAGAGAGAGCGTTACACGATGATAGCTAGGAAGAAAAGAAAAAGCAATTTAAATCTTTTGAAATTACTTATCGCGATATTGTTCTCAGATGTGACCTCAGGTCAATAGTTCAGGCTTCAGAGGTCATCAAAGGTCAATGACCATTTTCTAGGAAAATGTTTTTTTCGCAAATAATGTTTGAGCTAATAAAGCTAGGACGATAATTTTAGCGCCATCGTGTTTCTCTCGTCAAGGCGCTTTGAAGCATATACATGGTGACCTTAACAGGTCAATTAAAAAATTTGGCCTGAGTTCAACGTCACGTGTTGACCCGAAAAGGTCATGCTGCTTATCAGTCGATGCGCCTTGACGAAACAGACATTGGTGCCTTTCGCATGTTTCTATCTCTTTTCTATCAAAGTTATTGGCGAAAAAAGCGTAAATGACCTCGGGTTACCTCAGCTGACCATGATGACGTCACTGATCAAACATTGCACTTTGATCAAGAGCAGCCTAAGGTCACGTGATCCTGTTAGACAGATGTGACGCATTTCCTCCGAAGAAGAATGATCTGTATTTTCCACATTGACTGATAATGGGGAAGCCAGGAAATTGACCTGACCTCAGGTCACCGAGATGAGAAAATCCGAGATACACGAGTAGTAGGTATCTGTCCTTTTATGAACCCTGAAAGATTATAACTGATCCGCCTACAAATGTAGCCACGGCACAACTGCGAACTTGCAAAATGGTTGTTTTGACATGTCCGTACTTTGACCTAACCTGGTGACCTGACCTGACGTGACCCAAGGTTTACATTTTTACATATTGTGTATTATTGAATTCTAGGCAGGCGCCGCCGTTTTTTTCGCTATGCTTGAAAAAGTAGGGGAGATATTCCCCCTCCCCCCCAGAGCGCGTGTTAATCAAGGATTAAAAAGATAAACCAAAGTTGAAATAAGAAAACAAATATTTTTTCATTTGCGATGCGACCGCCAAAGTTATGAATCTGGGTCATCACGATTAGAGAAGGGACTTAGTGCTGGACAAATCATATCATTTCACAGATACTTACAATTTTGATATATCACAGCTTTGCTAAAAAAAATAGGAATTTTTTCATAGAATACATCATGAATATCAAGCCATAATATCCACAAAACATCCATTTTGCCCATTATTACCTCTGGAGCCTCAACTGACCTCAAGACTGACGAGGAATGTAACTGGAGCGTTTCAGGAGCTATCGACTGTTTTTTCCCTCCTAGCTAACATAGTTCCCGAAATATCAAAGAATTTCTGGATCAAGCTCCCTAAAAAAATTGAAAACTGGAAAGTTTGACATTGTATGACCTCAGGTGACCTCAATTTTGACCTGTGCGAGAAAATGCCCGGATTAGTTTGCGATATGATTTTTTGGCGAACTTTCGAAATTTTCCTTTTTTCTCAACGACCTATAGGAGCCGATGTCGTGGTTGGGGTAGGGGGGTAAACATCCCCCTCTAGCAGGTCGTGGAAAATCCAGAGTGCCAGCGGGGCGCGAATAAAGCAATGTGAGTATCGCCGTCAAGCTTTTGGTAACCTCTTTTACATTTATTTTGCATATTTTGACTATAGCAAAATAATCAGGTGATGCTAACTCGGCTGAAAATGGCTTAAGAGTAACTCCATATTTTGTCGATCTTGACCAAAAATAAGGGTTCGCAGGAAACGTCAAGCGCACAGTTTCTAAAGCAAAGTCAATTGTTTAAATCAAAAGAGTTAAAATACTTTTGATGTGGGCGAGGATGGATGTCATGATGATAGTTAATGTTAAGCATGAAATGATGATCTTACACATGTCAAATATTTTTATTTTTGAAACTTTTTATTTTTTGAACTTGGTGTATTTAGAGTTAAAATACACCAAG
The DNA here is from genome assembly GCA_031763405.1 of Balanus nubilus. Classification (NCBI taxonomy): domain Eukaryota; kingdom Metazoa; phylum Arthropoda; class Thecostraca; order Balanomorpha; family Balanidae; genus Balanus; species Balanus nubilus. Next base: position 14,009 of record JARFNZ010036542.1, read on the forward strand.
GTAGAAAACGGCTATTTTTTGCTGCTATATTTCAGTTCTTTAACGTTTCGAAAATTTGAAGAAAAATAAAAATGGTAAATTTGGTAAATTTGCTACATTTTCGAAACTTCTCACAAATAAAAAACGCCATAT
>JARFNZ010036653.1:0-23241 GCA_031763405.1 Balanus nubilus
GGAGTCTTTTGGTAGCGTTATGAGACCTTTTGGCGGTATGATGGGGCCCTATGGCAGCAAGATGGGGCTCTTTGGTGACGTAAAAAGACCCTTTGATGGTATTAGGGGCCTTTTGGTAGCATGAGGAGCGTTTGGTGGTATAAGGGGCCCTTTGGTAGCGTGAGGGCCCTTTGGTTGCATGAGGGACCTCTTTGGAAGCGTTATGGGGCCCTTTGCTCTCCATGTTCCGTCTCTGGCAAGGGGACCCTCATGTGCGGGTGGGGCCCTCTTCGAGGTCGCCCCCCCCCCCTTACGGAAATCCTGTGTGCGCGCCTGGACCTACATTTATGGCACCTGAAATTATTAAACACGGAGATATCGGACCTGATCCCTGTAGTTATATGCGACCTAAAGCCATAAGAATCGTGAGTCATGTTATCTGAACTCACGTCACCATAACTGGCGTGAGTCTGGTGTCCTAAGCCGAGAGTCATGGCACCTGCTCTGGAGTCAAAGGGGACGGACTCTGATAAATAACACGGGCCGCTTGTCACGGGAAATACCGTTGGCGGCGAACCAACCGGGGGCGGCTGGCGGAACTCAGCACGCCCGGGGGCGAGTCTGAACGAGCGCCAGCTCACAGGGGCGCGTGCAACTCGCTTCACCCTTAAACCTACACACACATATCCAATCCAGCCGCTTATCTCACACCTCACACTTTGCTTTGAGAGCAAACCTCGCGAACGCCTCCGGGAGAAATCGGCCTGTGATTTCTGACTGTGGTTCACTAATCACTCCTCGTCCCAGCGTCGAGTGATCAGGGAAGGGAAGTTGAGGGACAGGTGGGGGCAGGTGGGGGCAGCCTGGTCACCCAGCGACGCCCGCTGGCGAGCGCCGTCGCGGCCGCCGAAGCCGCCTCTGCTGTCGCTGCCGGCGTTCTATTTGTGTTCTTTGACAATCCTGCGCGTGTCTCCGTCCAACTGCCGAGATTCACCGGCTCTTAAGTTGGCGAGCCAGGAGGCGTGTCCGGTTTCTGTCGGTGTGCGCGCCAGTCGACGCTCGGGTTGCAGAGTGAGCAGCTGTGCAGACGGACGGTGCTTTGTTCACGGAAGCGGCGAGCGAGCGCCGCCGACGCCTGCTTTAGTTCGGACCAACTGTTCGGGCCGCCGCCGCCGCCGTCGAGCGGCACTCCTTCTCTGCCTCCGGCCGTGCGCGGAACTCCTGGCTCTGCAGCGCCGCGTCGCGCTACTTTTCGCCGCTCGTGCACCGGTCCGCCCCCGTTCGAAGACCGCCGCGGGCAGTGAGAGCGTGCCGCCGAGACTCCTACCGCCGCCGACTTCTCTAGGACCTCCAACACCGCCGCCATGAGCGGCCAGCAGCTAGCCAACATCGAGCCCACGGGCGAGATCACCAAGCAGCAGAGCTCTCAGAGCGAGTCGGCCCAGAGCTACGCGATCCCCGGCGGCGAGGCACACGAGCAGTCTCGCGATGCGTCGCGGGTCATGGAGGCCAACATCCCAGGCGGTCAGATGAAGCAGCAGGCGCAGGAGCACCAGTTCACCAAGCAGGCGGAGGCGGTGCAGGAGACGCCCGGCGGCGTGCAGAAGACCAGCGAGGCGGCCACGTCGCAGCAGCAGACCAGCCAGTCGGTCAGCAACAGCCAGACGCAAGGCGCCGACGGCAGCGTCAGCACGCGGCGCGTCACCTCGAAGCGCACAGTGCAGCAGAGCAGCGCGGTGAAGCAGAGCCACGTCAGCAGCTCGACCACGGCGCACCCGGCGCAGGGCATGATCCAGGCGCCGGTGCCGACCGAGCTGCAGACGCAGAACCTGGCGACGCAGCAGAACAACCAGCGGAAGCAGATGGTGCACCAGCAGCAGCAGCTGGCGCAGCCGCAGCAGCTGCCCGATCTGGCCGCCGACAGCGACACCTCCGTCAGCCGCACACAGCACACACAGCACAGCCACAAGCAGGTGACGCAGACCTCGCAGAAGGTGGTGTCGGCGACGCAGCAGCAGCAGCAGCAGCAGCAGCTAGGTACGCAATCACTCCACCGCCCCCTTCCGGTGTGATGTTTGCAGGCTGCATGTTTCCCCCTCCCGATGATACTTACTTGGTTTTCGATTCGCGTGAGTGATTTTTGTGTGCCTACAATTTGTCCTATGGCGTGACGATCCAGCAGGGCTGCTGCCGTGGATGAGCACGCACCTTTCTTCCGCGTTCCAATTGCTTCTGAAGCTTCCAGAGCACTTCTATACGTTGGTTCCTTCCATGTGGTTTGCGCAAAGCATCTGGAAATACCTCACCTCTCTTCATCACGAAGTATCGTGATATCTGGCTACTCGCGTTCAACAATCGATGCATTCGTTTTACACCTCTTCTTCATTGTGTTTTCTCTCTTCAGTGTTTTCTATTGCCTTTTGAACACTATCTTTTCTATCGCCTCTTTGTCACTGCACGGAATCTGCCATGACATATTTCCCATCTTAATGGCCGAAGTGTCCAGCATAGTGCCAGAAGTTCCTTGCGCCTTGTGCCGCTTTCGTTACCCTCTTTTTGCTTTTGCTTCTTCATTCTTTGTTGCCACAAGCCCGGTTATTTACAGTTCCTTGAATTCCCTGCAAAACATGTTGATGCTTCCGCTTATCCACCAGGTGAGATCATGTTTGACCGACCATGCCAGTCGAAGGCTGATAAACCTGTAATTTCGATTTTCAATCAATGCACCGACAAATTGGTCAATAAACTAAATTCCTTTTATTTTCACCCGTGCCTTTGGTTTGGAGTTATTCGCACTCATCAGTTAACAGCATCTTTGGAAATATTTCCCTTCCTTGTAAAGCTAATTCTGATTTTGTAAAATACCTATATTTTCCGCTAACTTTCAAGGTCCGGTCATACGCCAAGGGGAAGTTGCCCAGACTCTGACCTCCACCACCCAATTACGCAGTTTATGGTAACTGTTAGAGTCTAGAAGCGAAGTCTTACGAGCCCAAACACAACTGGAAACAGTCAACCGTCGATCATGATTGTCAATCGTGTCAATCGTGCATCACCTAATATTGAGTGTGGCCGTCCTCACTGGCCACGGGCCATCCAGTCACACGCAAATAGCGAGAGCCGAAAAGGGTCGAACCCGGCTACAGAGCCGAGTATCTGACAACAGTTATAAACTAGCAGTCCCTATCTACATATGTGATGTCTTTAAACGAAACACATTTTTGGCCACCTATATCCCATCAGCTTTATGTGCTAGTATCTCGGAAGCGTATGTGTTGTCCCCGATTAGTTACCGTATCTATTGGTTTTCATTGCATCATACATTACACAAAGCATTGGCATTAAAAAGGGAATGGACGAGATTCTTACGAAGTAAAGCGAAGTATTACTTTGTTACTTCGATCATCAAGAGATTAACTCTTGTCCATTCATGCAACTATGAAGAGGCATAATGATCTGCCGACAATATAATCTTCCTAAAGTTTGGTGCGGGTACTCAGCAAGACTATCTCTACACAACATCAATATCCATATCTGACTCACAGACTTTTAAACTTCGGATATAAGTTTGACGTTTGAAATTGTTAACTGTCTAACATCTAAGTTACGTAGTTATTATTGCCGGAATTCTATGCCTCTTCATCTGTCGGGATCTTCCGCGGAATTTCATAGATCTGCGAGCAGATATATATTTTTTTTCTTCAGAAATCCCTCCCATACGTTAGTTCAAATGTTCAAACAATGTCATCAAACTAATCGATGTTCACGTCTTTCCATTTCGTAAATGCGTTCGTTTATTATCACAAGCTGTTTGAGTTTGTTCGCCGTCTCGTCAATGCGATTAGCGCGCTTCAAACTGTCTGCAAACTACCCCAGACATGGCCCACCCCGGATTGCTCGCACTGCCTTTAAATTCGCTCGTTGGAGAAGTGTTTGTTTTCAGTGAGTAGAAATGACAACTAGAATGTTGGATTATGGAATCAGAACTGAGCGAGAATAAATAGGGTATTTTCGTTTGTCAAGTTAACCCACCCAATACCTTCTTTTGGATACATCCAAATTATGAACACATTTTATCAGATTTAATTGGCAGTTCTTATGAAGCTTGCCACGAACAAAATAATTACTGTTGGTAAACATCGTCCATTTTCTGTGCATGATTTTCGACACTTTTTTATCTACCGTGCTTATGAACATTAAAACCCCAATTTTGTTGTTAACGGTATGCACTTTGTGGATGCATGTAGCTGGCACACTTCCATAAACTCAAGCCAGATGAATTACTTGGCACAAAGCCACATCAATGTTTGGCGTTGCCCAAAGCAGCCTGACGGAAGTATAACGTACTGTTGGCACTTAACATCATACATTATATAATTTGAACATATTGTAGGTTTCGTTGACATGGCATACCTACTGCCAATATCGGTCACGACATCAGGGTTTTGAATAGACTAGCCTTAGAATAGGACAAAGGGAAAGAAGAAGAATCGATCCTGTCAACAAGAAATGAAAGGGCAACATGAAAATACAATCGGCAAACAGCGGATACTTTTGTTACTCATAATTATAGGAGAATTAGTTTCTATCGCAAAGTAAAGAAGTTAAAACCCGTGATGTTTTTCGACCACAACTCATTGTTAAAGCTATCACAGTCTACGTGTTGTAAAGCTATAACGAACAGGTTCAAGTTGTTAAACGACAAAGAACTGTTTGTTCCAGAATGCGCGACACTGTATCTCACCAGTGTTAACAGGAACCATGACAAATGGAGTCGATGAGTTGAGGAATTCACGTATATAACTCTGGGTTTCGAACGCTATGATTCGTTGATATCTGTAAATGACAAGACATTGCCTGTCTTGAGGTAGCATGTATTTTGTTCTTCAACAACGTTCATGGGAAAACCTACCAGCATGCATCGTCTTACGGTCAGTTGGTGTCAGACCGCAGTTCAACTTCGCCCGCGCCTTACTGGGTTATTTCCTTAACACGACTTACTGGGGGGGGGGGGGGGGGGCCACTTGTTTCGCCCCCCCCCCACCGATCTCAGAAACTACTGGGCCGATTGAAAAAAATAAAAATGCGTTCAATAGCCTAAGAAAATTATTCGAAGGCAAATCAATGCTGTTGATCTGAGGGTTACTGATGACGTGACAAGTCAGTTCAAAGTCAAATTATTGACCGTTTTCGGTTGGCGAAATCGTCGCTCAAAACGATATTAACGATATTAAACGCGTAAGCAGCCAATGAATCGGCATGAATCGTGTCTCTGACACTTCCAAGTAACACTCTAAACCGTTGGTGGTCATGGGTCAGGTCAAGGTCGTCTGAGGTCACGAGGTAAAAGAGGTCAAAATGCTGGTTTCTGTCATTGGAAGCTGTAATACATGTTGTTAGGTCATTTGTTCGCTAAGAAAGCGAACAATGACCCTGAAACTTTTTTTCCAGCAAAGTCGGAGAAATTGACAAATGGAAAATTATTGGAATTCATAGAAATGTCATGACAAGTGGGCGTTTTTGTCTTCATAAAGGTCCTGGAAACGATATTTTTGAAGCTATCGATTACAAATTATGTTCACCAGTGGTGTGGTGTGCTTCATCTATATTTCCGTTTTCGAAAATGTTTGAAAATGTTTGAAGACAGCAAAAATGCAAAATTTTGCATGGCAATTTCCTGTTTTTCGGCTGTTTAAAAAAAGTAGAAAAACAAGATAAAAGTTTGATAGCTGGGTCTATTCTCAGTCTTTGATATTAAACAACTGACTTTGTTTTAAAAGCTGTGCGCTTGACAAACCCTTGTTTTTCGTCAAGAATGCGAAAATATGACGTCACTTGTACGTCATTTTCAGCCTACCTATGAATGCTTCATCATTTTCCTTTGGCAAACATGTGTACAATTAATATCAAAGAGGATAGTAAATGTTTGGCGAAAATGCTCGAATTTCTTTAGAAAATATTGGCAAAAAACTGGAGGAGGGGCAAAAAATAGGCCTTCGCCAGATATCAACCTGGCACTGGTACACACTGGGACTAAGTGCCAAGCAATGCGAACATAACGTGCAGTGCAATGACCGGGAATGTTTGTTTTCCCAGTCATGCCCTAGGAAAACTGTCCTGTGGGATCCTATAGGACTGTCCTGTAGAATATCTGTATGACTTTCAGTGTTTCCTATAGGTTTTCCTATACTTTTCCTTTAGGAATCCTATAGTTTTCCTATAGGAAGCCTATAGGAAAACCAACAGGATTCCTATAAGATTATATTTTTTAGGATATATCCTAATCCTTCTAGCTGGAAATTAAATCATAATAGCGTATCAGCACATGTATCAAGGTCTAGGCTAGTGACCATGACCTTCATTGTTCCGTATGGCCTGGCTTTTATGCAGCCGTATCCCAAATAAGGAGACCGTAACGCGATCATGGGTCTGAATTAGCCGAGCGCAAGTTCGCGCTTGCGCCGACCGGTCGTTCTCCGTCGGTGCAGGCAGCGGATGTGAGCGTCGACCGAGTCGGCTCCGACGGTAGGGTCAGTAGACTCGGTGGGAAGAGTCGGTAGACTCGGTAGGAAGAGTCAGTATATGGACTCCGCAGTCAGGTGGTGCACGGACTGGGAGGATAAATGAAATAAAGGACAAGGACGGTAACAGAAAGTGGAGAAGGGGAGGTCTGAATGAAATCCGCTTTAGGTGCTGACTAGACATAAAGGTACGAGGGCTTTCACCCGTATTGGTCAAATAGAATATCAAAACATGAAAACCTATGCAACAATTTCAATCCACAGGGTATACATGATAAAAACTACTTACAGAAATTCATCAGTAGCTGATCTTTGCACCCGTTTTTCGTTGTTCTGATATTGTTTCGGCTCCGTTTCATATTAGTTAGGTACTTTCAGTCATTATGGGATTATAGACCGATCGCGTCTTTATTTGAACCCTCGAAATGTAGGTCTGTACATTGACCAGGGTCGAGAAAATCGCCCTCTGATACGATTTATATAAATAGTTTCCTGAAGTTAATTTGCATTGCACTCGACATCAGATAACTAGCGGATAACAGGACCCCATAAGCGATCGTTTTGGATATGTTTTGTTGAGCTGCGCTTGAATGCAGCCTTCTCCGCGGCATGCCAATTTGGGATATCGGTAAAATATCAAGGATACAAATACCAAACGTGCCGTTTTGGCGCCGCCAAAGCAATACAAAGGCAAACTGAAAGAAACTTACAGATTTTAAATTTTAACATTTGTTTTATGTACAGGTACAGTAAAAGGTACAGAGGATCCCTGTGGGCAGTTCCGACTTCGATCATCGATCCCCTGATGAACACCTAAGTATTAGCGTCGTCTTTTTTGTCACTGCAGTGGTATGCATGTTTTTACCGTTGACTTCGCCTCTAAGTGGACATTCTCTGCTAGCGATGACTCCAGTAACCGGCGATGACTCCAGTAACCAAATAAACAATCAACCTCTGCGGTTGGAGAAGATCGATATTCGATGTTCCCAAAATTTGCTGCATGCTGTGCGGACTATTTCTAAGTGAACTGAAACAGCTGGCACCTGCAGTCGTATGACAAATTTTGTCCTACCATATACGAATGCTCATTGATCGGTAATGTTTCGGTAACAGTGAACAGTTCGAAAAAAACTGGATGCGCATAGTTCGATTTGGATGCGCAAGGAGACGATCGAAATCTATCAACTAGATGAATTTAAAGCATGCTCAAAATTGTTTTAAGGATCACAGATCATTAGGGTGATTTGATGGGGTGATGGGATGATTTTATGGGGTGATCTATGGAGTTATCCTTGTCTTTTGGGTGATTTTACCTCAGGATCATAATGGAAGTGTTTATGTCCAACTATCTGGTCATGTGAGGTCAAACTCAGGTCAGAGTCAGTTGGTCACCAAAAATCGCACATCGATTGTCACATTTGATGGGTAATTACGCTCACAAATATAAAGCCAGCGAATCAAAATTTGGTATGTATTTACATGGGAATATAGAAGATTCCCAAATGATCAAAAGGTTTCAAAGCTAATAAGAGATAACTAATTAAAACATTGATAACCTTCGGTTTCGTATCACCCAATCGCATTGCAACAACCATGCAATTTGGCATCACCTGATAGCAGTCACGTGCATTAAGTCTACGTCAGCGGGTCCAAAATAGCATCACCCTCTTGCTGTTAAAATCGAACTACCAAATGACCCTAGAAAGAAATTAACCTTTGCTCGAATGCTTTAGTGAACGCTAGTTTGTATACACAGCTGCGAGTCCTGCCTTGTGCTAAGCTCTCGACGCCGATGGTTGGTTTGGAATATATTCTCCAGAAGTTCAGGCTCACCATCTCGCGGAACTCTGTGCAACATGCAGCGTGTATGGTATTGAACCAGCTCGTTGGGCTCATCCAGCCGAGTCCCTGTCTCAGGTTGGATACATGATCATATTTTGAGCGTCGGGAAATAGCAAGGACAGCGAAGTTGACAATTCTGCTGGACTTTATTTAAATCGTTTCCGGAACAGTCACCGGAAACAGAGACACCGTATTTGACCAAAGACAAGACCAGTGCCGTCATCAACATCTCGACGTGCGCAGGAACGTGGCGCCGAGGATGAGATTGACTGGCGAATGTGTCGATGCAACGGCGCGTCAGGTTTGCAGGACTGTCCCGGCTGAGAGACTGGTTTTACACAGAGACAGAGCGACGCCGGCATTTTTAACCTCTGTTCATGGCTCTAGCGCCACCGAAGCGCACGGTAACAGTTGGAAGGCGTCCAATGTTCCGATGTCTGCCGAAGGTGATCATTTCAGTTTTGTTTGCGTTAACTCTCAGACCATTAGCACGAAACCGCCGATTGCCAGAGGCGAGACCGATTTCCAGGCAAGTGATCACCGCTCGCAGTTCGTACCGCTGAAGAGTAACTGTTGATCGTCAGCGTATTGAAGCATATCAAGCCTGGTTGCAAAGAGACTCAGGTCGTTGGCAAATGTTGAGAACAAGAGGGGGCCCAGGGCAGATCCCTGGAACACTCCATGTTGTTTGGAAGCCGCCCAGACATATGGCGCCGATTCGCATTAAGGAAGCTGACGCTTTGCGTGTAACCGTGGAGGAACACCTGGAGCTAAGACGAGTAGATACCGTGTTGGCTGCGATTCTCTAGTAGAACTGAATGGCTTATGGTGTCGAGGCATTTACTTAGATTAATTATCCTTAGATGAGATTGGAATAGTAGAGGAGATCTTCGATGAGGAGATCTAGCTGAATTGCGGTGCGAACTCATTATTTGACACCTTAGCAAGTTGTCGAGGGTAGAACAATGCATAGAAAAGTGCCCTAAAATCTGTAAAATGTATTGTTCGCAAACCGGTAAGAAAAGGCGCACTAGGGCACTGGCGATGCCCCCGAAGGCATTTCCCCTTCGCGTCACGAACGCCCTGGAAATATTCAGGCCCTGGAAGCGTCGGTTCGCTTCGGACCAATGAGCGTCCTAGAGCGGATGCCGCCCCCGCACCGGCTAAATTTACAGCCACTGGGTGATCCAGCCGCGGTGGCTGGCCGCGCAGGACGCCGGGTCGGTGCCGCTCCGGAGGACCGAGTCAGCTGGTGCAGCGGTCCCCACTCGGTGGCGCGCGGGTGGTGCGAGAGCAGTGGTGTTGGTGACGCTGGTGACGAGAGGGTGACACCGACACCGCGCCGCAGAGGCTGTGAAAGGGGAGGGTAGCGGCGCTCCGCAGCGCCGGCCCGGGAGCCGCCCGCGGCAACGAACCACCGAGAAACGAACGGTGAGTTCTGCGGTGAAGAGGGACGGGTGTTGGGAGATAGTGGGCGTTGGGCGGCACGTCAGAGGCTCCAATGCCACGGCCGGTATGCGGCCCGTGCGGCGATTTGGGCTGGAGCAAGGATTAATGAAGGGTTCCAAGCATAAAGGAGAGCCACAGCTGGCGGGCGAAGTGTTGGATTCTTTTCTGGAAAGAAAAGGAAACTAGTGAACGGTGATTCCTAGAAACATCTCCAACGATAAAAGCAAGCTAGACAACCACATAACCGCCTGCTTAGTTTATGGTGGTGGATGTATGAGCTTATCCGTATTTGGTCAAGTGCGTTAATGGTGGGGTGGCATTTAGGTGTCAAAAAGAGCCGTATCTGCTGTGGTTGAACGACGGCAAATATGGTTACACAGTACATATATTCATCCTTTATTTATGGTCATATTTTAGCCTTCTGTGGTCATGCCATTGCCACAAATGCTTTAAAAATACTCAAAATGAATTAGATGGTAATATATTTCGTGGGCATCGTATTGTTACCACATTTTTTCCTTGAAGAATATTAGGCAATGCAAATTTCAGCTTCCATCCAGAAATCGTTCGTGATGTCCAAAGAATGCAGCAAACATTCCCGAATATCAGCCCAACACATTGCAATATCACCAGTACTTTTTAATAAATTTAGTCCGAACCTTTTGAATGAACGGATTTGCGAGATCAGAACCCCGCGCTAAGCAGAGGTTGTTGCGCAGGTCCTGACCTCGACCGTCCGATCGGGAAATTCCGGGTAGCCGGCAGAATTTACACCGAGAGTCTAACGTGCCCAACATAGCCGGTCACGGCCCGCCCCGCTCACTGACATCAACTGGCCTTGAGTGCGGCCGCTGCCACCGACCGCAGGCCATCCCAGTCAGAAGCAAATAGCGAGCGCCGAAGCGAATCGAACCCGAGTTCTCACTACCGGTTGGTCAAAGCCCAGTGTTCTTCCAGCTGAGCTACTGGGGCGGGCTAAATCCGTTGTCCTTGTGTCCTTCTAAATGTCCTTGTCCTTGTTTATGTCCTTCTATATTATCTTCCTTGGATTTTATCATCGCAAGATTATGACGCGGATAACTTTTCGATCTCGTCGGGAACGATACCCGGATTTACGCAACAGCACATCCGAGGAAGATGCCAATGCATTTTGGAAGCCTCCCACTTGTTGGCTTCTCCAATTACCGATTTCCAAATGTGAATCATGGGCGGCCTATTTTCCTTGTGGTCGGCGGCGTCGGCGGTCGGCGGTAGGAGGGCGACGGGCAACAGGTAGCCATCCCAGAATAGCTACCATCCCTTCCAGGGTGACTGGCCAGCCAGAGACTGGAGCGGCTCCGCCTCTACCTTCTCCTGGTCCGAAATAGCTGCCCCCTCTGCCCCACTCCCGACCCCCCCCCCCCCCCTCCCACTGGCCCCATCTCAGCCCCGCCAGCTGGCCCAGACTGCTCAAACACTCTCCCGTTGCCGCTACAGCTCAGAAAAACACCCAGCATCCATTTGCTCGGAAAGTTCGCCAGTGAGCTTTACCAGCGGGTTGTCCGATCTGATTTTGGCGCGTGGACATGCCTGGTAGCGGCGCCAGGGCGTTTAACGCAGTTGTCAGTTTGTGGGTGCTGTCAGATGGTTAGTTTCGCCAGAGAGAGGCCCGCGCTAAGCAGGTGCGTCGGCCGTCGAAAGATTGTTTATTCTCCTCACCGCCTAGGCTGAAGTGCAGGCCTGGCGTCGCCCAGCTGGTCTGAGTTATCAAACACCAACAGTGGGCTATTACAGAGACAACGCTTTTGGATGGGTATGATGATGGTTTGATTATTGAACCAATTTTACTAAGGACCACATTGCGTGGAACGATTGCATGAAATGCCTAATGCTCCTCACTCCTCTCCTCAGCTTTCTCAATACTTCCGTGACCATAGTCTAAGAACAAAGGATTATTTATTTTATATTTGTGAACTCGCCAAAAGAGATATATACACTAACGTGCTTAGGCGGGGTTTCGATCGCAAAATGAGACGGCAGAATTGCTTACCTACATTTATTCAAAACTTGCGTATATCTCCAACAAGAGTGAAAAATACCCCTTCTTCGTGTTTCCTAGCCTTGGTCCACTCTAACAAACAGCGTGTGGTTCGGTTGTTTTCGTAGTCCTTCCAAACCACCGATGTCTTGGCACAGTGGGTGCTCCTCGGTGGTACCACACGGCACGCGACCGCGTATGTTTTGCTTCCCAAGCCCACCCCTCACCTACGAACAACGGTCCAGTGTATGCCTACTTCGTGGGAGAGCGCCCGGGCAGTGTGCGAGGAGGGCACAAGTTTTTATCGTCTATGACATTTGAACAGCGTACTACGAAAGGCAAAACAGATGCTGTTACAACTTCCTGGGAGACTTGATGCAGTGCGACAACACGCGGCAACACGCAGTGCAACACAAGGAAACCTTACGATAACTTGGACCAATATGTCCCGGCTGTAAATCCAGTGACCTTGTGGTAATACGAAATACATGAATCAGCTTTTCACCTTTGAAATGTTGAGGGATGAATAAGTCGCGGGAAGAATGGGCTACAACCGTTTTCATGGCAGTTTGCAATCAATAAAGTTGACAACTCACTGCCAATTACCCAGCCCTCCTCGCAATCTGTAAAATTAATATATTATCCGAGCTGTATTGGCAATGAACACTGTTTTGAGCCTCTCTGCTCGTTTACGTCGCCAATGACAGGACTGGTATTGACGCCGTGCTCTCTCCTGTTTCAGTCCAAGGCACTGCGCACCAGCAGGCGCTGAACATGCCGTAAGTAGAGGCTGACCGTGCGGCTGGCTGGTTCCCTCGGTGGTGGAGCTTGGGAGCACGTGGTGGCCCGTCCACCCAACTCACTAACAAGACCGAGAGTCCGACGAAGACGCGGCCACTGGCGGCTGCTGGTCTAACTCCGACCCGAGTCCCGTGCAAGACTAACATTACTAGTCGTGTCTCTCTCTCTCTCCTCTCGTAGCCTCTATCTCCGGTGTCGGTAGCCGCTGGCTCGCGCATCTGTTGCACGTGTGCTTTTTGCTGCTTGTACGCTTTTCGTTCTTCTTTTCTATTGAAGAATTTTTGATATCTTCGCCGTGCAGTCGTCGGCACAAATTTGAAATGTCAGCCAATGACACGTGCTGGTCTGGTCATACCGCAGAGCGTCAATAAATAAACACTTCGCTAAATGTCGCCGTTTGCTCAATCGAAAAGAAGAACGAAACACTGTCGGTGAGAGCCTGCGGTTGACCCCTGCCCCGCAGTGCAGTGGTGTGGTGAACTAGCCTGGACCCCGTGCACGTAGATCTACCGTGCCTGCAGATAAAGGAGACATGAAGGGAAGATGACAGCTCAGAATAAATCAGCTGTTTTATTTTTCACACACATTGGTTGACACACTAAAATAGCGAAATATCTCAAATAATATGTGCACAATAGCTTGGCTAATCTCTAACTAAATGCAGTCATTTGTTCACAGTCTTATAATAATATGTAATGTGAAACATCTTCATAAAGTTTGTTGAAAGCATGATCCAAAAATCTTGACGGGAAACAGCCACGACCATTTTTGTGAGGATTTTAAGTGTTAATCTTCATCGAAAAAGTATAGATAGGTAGCTATTGTGATCATTTCAATGATCAGTTGCTAAATAGAATATAGTATTGTACTTGCTCCTAACAGATGTACTTACGGCTAACAAATATGGTGGTCTTGGTCCATTAATTTTCCTCATTAAATAAAATAGAATAGCCATATAAACATTAACTGATGACCCTGAATCTAGTCACCGAGTCGCCTCTTGAAGAAATGGCGAAAGATATATAAAAGGACCAAGCTTGGCCCACATATCTTTAGCCGAAAATGAAGAAGTCGCATTTACCCAACATCGTGTCTAAAACAAAGCAAACGTCCGGATATGCGGAGAGCCAAAATTATTAACGATTGCTATGTCGACAAAACAATTACCATGTGACGTATGTGTTTTAGTACACTTATCTGAATGAACTGTGCTTAGGCAAATGAAGCAATCATTTTAGAGTAACACAATCGATTGATCAAAATCCTGAGTTAAGCGTCGCTTCTGGGAAACATGAAGATTATAGCTATGAGCTAAAACTGGCAATAAGCCAAACGTCACAAAAATAGAGCAATATCATGATTTTTGATTAAACAATGAAAACCTTTCTTCTCCTATTCAATTATCATAGTATCGACAGATTTGTAGCACAAAAATGTGTGGATATTATCATACATTTCGTTGATAAGTGGTGTGGAGCTTCCAGGAGCAATAGAAGCACTTCTATAATTGGTTTGTGCCCCGCACACACACTGGGACCTGACGGCCAACCTAGCATTTTAAGCTACCGTATATTATGCATGGTACAAATGTTGTATACATATCGATATAACACAAAGTCAGGAATTTCAATAAATCTGAGAGGGACTTCCCTATCGATAGCATTGAATACATAACGTTTAAGCGATATCGCTTTGCAAATGACAAGTAAGTACGTAGCTTTACGTAAGTAAGGAAGCACTCAATCACGAATATGTATAAATTTAATTTAGGATAATTTTTTAGTAAACTTCACAGATGATTGAAGCTATATGGACAATGGGATGCAATTATGTTATTCCTGAGATATACTAATGTTGAAATAATATGCTGAAAATATGGTAAGGTTGTTGCCATATTGTCCGAAAGAGGATGACGTATTACCCAATGAACTCACTCTTAATCACTGTTCAGACTATAAGACTGTAAGGCGCGGTTCTTACTGAGCAAAGCGTAAAAACGAACGTAGACACTTGTCTTTTTTCCCCTAATGCGCGCTTCTCACCGGCCAAAACGCAAACGTAAACGTCACGAAATGTAGTCAGAGCGTGACCAAACCCTATACTTTTTGATGAAAAGTAGAACAGTGTTCAAACATTTCATCAAAGCGCATAGGGTTTGGTCACGTTCTGGCTACCTTTGGTGACGATTCGTTTGTTCTTTGGTCAATGAGAACCGGACATAACCGCGCAGTAATAAACAAAATATTTGTATAATTATAACCATATCATGGCAATAACGTTGTTACCATGTCTGTTAATGGTCTGATTGTGTTTGTGGCGGTTTGTGGCCTGCTCAATGTCACAAACCATAAGTTTTGTTAACGTTTGATCTACGTTTCGGTTTACGTTTTGTTAACGTTTTTATACGTTTTCGCTAAGTGAGAACTGGCCCTAAGATGCATTTAAAGAAAACGGGGAAAAATGCAGGATCAGAATCTGATCAACGCGCACAATATGGGCTGTAATCATCGAAGCTATTTCAAATATGAACATACGAAGATACAAATAAATTACATTTCAAATCAAAGTCGATTTTTTATAGGAACTTTAATTATTTTAAACAAATATTTTTTCTCATTATTTGAACGGATAATTAGGAAAAAAACTTCTTCGGCACGTGCGCTTTTTGAAGAACAAAAAATTGACTATAGTTTGCCATTGAGATTTGATACGGGGACGGGGTTCGACGTTATACGTTCATTAGCACAATCACTGCCTTGTCGAATAATGACAGGGAACCGAATTTATTTTATTTTCATTGCATGAGGTCACTCCTCAATGACTAAAACTTCTTGCATTCGAAAAATTGTTCACCTGAAATTTCTCACCTTTCGTGTAGCATGTCATGCCTATGAAACATTTCGAGAACAAATATTGTAGCATTTATAACAAAATTGTAATATTTAGGTCTAGTCATTCAAAAGAAAGTGTAGCATACCATACGGTTTAGTGTCCCTATTAACCCGCGCTCCGGTGGGCCACTGGATTTACCATGTCTTGCTGGGGGAGGGGATAAACACCCCCCTCGATCTCGGCTCCTATGGGACGTAGAGAAAGGAAGAAGTGTTCGAAAGCTCGTCGAAAAGCATTTCAAAACCACTTCAGTCATTTTTAGTCATGTCAATATTGAGGTCACTAGAGGTCATCAAAGGTCTAAATCACAATATAAGTGCATTTCTCAAGAAAACACCCATTATCTCTGAAACTATGCTAGCTAGGAAGAAACCGAAACAAAAATATAGAAAGCTCTTGGAAAGGCAGACTAACGTTCAGTCCTCATTTTTGAGCTAAGTCCGATAATTTAGGCTCCAAATGTCATGAAATTGAAAATGTTCGTTTCGACGAACAATAAACTGTGCTCGTCGATAACGAACATTTTCAATTAAGAAAAAGAGTAAAAACGTTATTCACGAAAAAAACTACTTTTTCGTGAAAAAACTTACTACTCTAACAAAACTAGGACAATAACTCTGGAACCATCGTGTTTTTCTCGACAACGCGCTTCGAAACGTATACATTATGACCTTGAAAGGCAACTTCAAAATTTGACCTCAGGTCAAAGTCACGTGCTGACCCAAAAAGATTATGTCACATATTAGTCGATACGCCCTAACGAGACGAACACATACGTGACTTTCGTACGGTTCTATTACCTCTCTATTAAATGTTATTGGCAAAGAAGTGTTAGTGACCACGGGTGAACTAAGGTGAACTTAACAGGGATCACTGATGAAGACTTGCACTTGGGTCATCACGAATGTCCGATCTTGACGTGATTCTGAATGAATTGAATGACAAATGCGAAAAAGAGGGTTTTGAATTTCCCCCATTATTATGGGCAGGTCACGAAATTGGCCTAACCTGAGGTTAACGAGTACAAAATCCGAGATGAACGATTTGCAGGTACTGACGCCTGTATACAACCTGAAAGTTTCGTATATATCCCTCAAACACTTGCTGTGGCACGACCGCAAACCTTTTATGGAGGTGGAGTCACTTGACGTAAACTGGTGACCTGACCTGAGATGACCTGCGATCAACATATTCAGGGAAGGTGCGGATTAGATGTGAGTAGAGTTGTGCTAAAAACGGCGGCGCTGTGAGCTGCCGTTTTTGTGCTATCTCTGAAAAACTGCAGGAGGGCAGTGTTCACCCCCCCCCACCCCCCAACCCCACCCCTAGCTGGGCGCGAGCATAGATTTATTTTGAAATTGCATGCAATGATTTGATACCTTGCGGGATAGAATAATGTCTATTGCATTTTCTACGTTGCATGTCGCTAGAAAACTTATTTTATAGCCATTCAAACGAAAGCGTAGCGTATTATGTGGTTTAGTGTCCTATCAACATATTGTTATTTTTAGAATTGCTTGCAGTTATTTTCGGGGGTAGAATAACGGCTATTACGATTTTTTTTACAATGTCTGTCACTAGAAACATATCTTTGAGTTTGATGAATTGATGATAACGTAAATAGATGTTCGTGCGGGACGTTGCCATATTATCTGTGCCATTGTGTCGAGTACTGACTATTAAAGATTGCACACATTGAGTATAACGTACACTATATAGAACATCGAACAGACTTACAACATAGGTGAACCTTTATAATAAGTATATAGGTAAAGGAAAATAAGGGGATTGCATTAGCTTACGGTTTGCATTTTGCATTGTGTGAATCAGGAAGGGCAAGTGAACCATTAGTTGATGTTTATGACATATGACAATGTAGGCACCGAATGCCCTTTAGTAGAACATTCGTTGCTAAGGCCGGTCAGTCGAATCACCTCATATTCACCTCTAACTGGGCCGAGCTGCAATCACACGGACACAAACAGGTCAGGTGTCGTCGGAGTTACAGAACACTCTCTGGTGCATTGAGCAAACACCTTTGACCGTTCATCAAGTACTCATTCGATAAATTGTTTAGAAATAATTATTGTTGAGTAGGTCCATGAATTCAAGTTTCATGATAATCCATTTACATTCGGAACCTCAACTGATGACTGAGCATGCCAACGAGTTCTGCCTGCAAGTTATGCGAATCGACTGACATTGCGAATTCCATGATTCCTGCACACCAAAATATTAATACTCACCATACTCACCACAACCACCACAACTCACCATACCAGTTAATACAAGTACCTAACAACACACATACCAGTAGTTAACATGTCAGTGCACACTGTTGGATATGTGCACACTATCTAAGAGAACTGTGCATAAGTCGAATTTTCGACGAATTTTAAATGCCAGTATGATCATACTGCGTTGTTAAGATATGTTCAGAGTGTATTAACACAGCTTCTGAAAAAGTATAGGAGCATTGCTTGATATGTTAATAGAGCTTCGAAATAGTAGCTTGAAACTCACGCCGTTTCACTCGCCGAAGACGCGAATAGGTCACCGGTTTTATTGACGGCACAAATAACTAAGTAATCAAGAAATATTAATATTAGGGGTGTGAACAAACTCCCCGGACAATGCCGGCTAATATTCAGTTTTCTTAGAACCTGCAAGGGCGACAAAAATGAGATGTTGTTATATTTCAAAGAGGAAAATAAAAAAAGTTCAATATTTTGTTAAGATGTCCTGAAAAATTCATCTGCATCTATTTGCGCCTTTGGAAATAATAGCCCTCAACATAAGGCTAGGTAAGGCCAGGGTAATATACCGCGCTATAAGGCATTATTGAGGAGATGGGTCATTTGCCCCTCATCCCTCGGATCTAAGAAACGGTCTGACTAATTAAATAAAGTCAAACGGCATTCAACAGCCATGAAAAGCTTATACCATACATCCTATTATCATTGTCCTCGAGGTCACCGATGACGTTACATATCAGGTCGAAGACAACATGCTATGGCTGTATCATGACGTTTCCGGGAGATCCAATTAGGGCAAAAAATATCGATGTTGAACGCTTTGACATTCAATAAATCGTCATGCGTCACGTGTCTCAAACCTTTAATTAGCATTTAAAGCCATTTACTATCTTCGTCCAGGTCAAGGTCATCCGCTGTCATAGGAGCGCTGACCAATGCTGCGGGAGAGATGCAAGCCCTTAAAGTCACGAAATATGATTGCTAATGACAACTGTAGTAAGAGGCGTAAGACATGTTTCTGAGATTGTTTTTCGTCTGCGATGCGAGAAATGACTTCATGACATTGTTTGTTCCATAGAAATCTGACTACAAGGAAAAGGTAGAAATTCATGGTTTGTGCCTAACAATATCATGATAAGAGCGCCCATTGTGCTTTTGAACGGCCGAAGGTGAGTCATTTGTTACAATATTGAATTCAAATTTGATACATATAGTTATTTATCGGTCACGCCTCTATCAGGTATCGCCCCGTTGAAATCAACATATGAAGTGTATAGTAGAAGAAGAAAAAAACATCCAAAGTCGCTGATTCTGTATAAAATTCAGAATTTGTAGAATGCAGTTGGAGATCCAAGGCCATTTTGAGCCATTTAATATATTACAACTAAACACAGCTTAAAACTGTACTTTTGACGGTATTTTTCAATTTCATGTTAAACAGAATTTGTAGAACATGACGTCATACCGCCATCTTTTTCTGGTTAACCATATTATTTCACATTCTTCTTTCAGTTAACGTGTTTAGAATAACGCAAAAGCTGGTACAATCATTTCCTACGATATTAAATCAATTACGAGTCCAATACATATATTGTCGGTTGAATTGCGGCCATATCTTAGAGCTATACCCGTAATTTTGAATATTTGGCCTAACTTGACCCGATACAATGATCGGGAAAGGCAAAAAATGGTACCATACGACATCACAGAGAGCACTGAATCACTTTCTTGTCTACCGGAGCTGCACCTGTAATAGGGAAGCCGTAACGACTTATGCAGTTTTTGGTCTGAGATAGCACACTGTGCAGTGGCGTTATCAGGGGATGTTTTACGTAACGCGGCATTTCTCGCCGGCTACCTGAGTGCCAGCGAGCCAGGGGTCGGTTTTCGCCCGTGCCAAGATGTCAGTAGCGGGCGCCAGCCACCGCCAGACGAGCTATTTAGAAGAGCGTGGCCTGTGACGTCATCGGTGCCCGAACCAATCAGAAACGGCCACCGCCCAGAAGCGGCAGGTGTGAATTACAGTGGTGTGAAGGTGATGTTCATCGCAGGACGCACGGTGTCGCAAACAACCGAAATGGCCATAGGCGACATATTAGAGACAGTGCTAAGGGAGATAACTAAAGACAATATGTGATCATTTACTCGCCACTATTGCGATCATTTTTCCCCGTTTCGCCCTTAGTTGAGTTGGAGCTTCGATAAAAAACGAGCGTGCTGCTTGTGTCAACAGGAAGTCGTTAATATATAATTTTAAGGCCCTAGGCCATTTGCTGACCTGAGGTCAGGTCAATGACACCGAAATCACCAAATTGCGTTTTTGCACGTATAATGACTTCTAATCGAGCTGGAACCCTGCTCTAAAGGCCAAGACTGGAGCTCAAAAAGGTCAATTCAGGTCATGTAAGATCATTGACCTCGGTTGACCAGTAATGGATCATTATCTCATTTGAACCCATATGGGTTCAAATGAGATGATATATTCATACGAGATTTTCATATTGTGTAAAATGAATATTAATTTTGCAATCAGCGCCTCAAAATATCCTAACACGCATTGGAGGTAAAGAAATCATCCAAGGTCATCAGAGGTTAGTGACCTTGGTTGACCTTTGGAAGGTAGTGTCTCAGTGGAAACCATAGAGGTCACTAGTTACACCTGTTCATATACTCCTCAACAACAAAGATCAGGAAGCACACGGGTCATAAGCATCGATATGCCACGGAACGTGATTTGCGCTTGTCATGACCATGAGAAAAAGGTCAAGGGTCACGGGTCATGAGACTCAGAGTTTCAAAATGGTCAGGGTAGGTGTCAAAACGGTCAAAGTACGGCACCCAGTCATCCGCAGACCCAATTCGCTGTTTCGTCGCGATCCATCGAAAATACGCGAGTTATTTACGAAAAACCGAGAGGGGTTGCAGCCCCTTACACTGGCGAGGGTTGAGCAAGAAAAATAACTTTTGCAATGTTATACGGAGCTGTCGTCCCACACTCTTATCAGTATGTAGCTTTGTACAATGTAAATAAGTATAATAATGCAAGACTGGAACAGTTCTATTGCTTGTTGTGTCATATTTGTCGTCTTATACTGAGATGAGACAGACCAAAATATAAACACTGAAAGCAAATCCCTGAAAAATCCATTGCGTAAGGTTTCAAAAGGAAATGAACCGTTGAATTGGCTAATCTTGCGACTTTAGGGTCATGGTTACTGTATATGGTATTTCACGTGTATGTATGTGGTATTCCACGTACAGTGGAAGCAAAACACGTGCAAACACACAAGGATAGAAATTCAGTTCGTTCCATTCCCTTTGCATGGTTTTAGACGCAAACGAAAGCACACGAGAAAGGAGCGTGTAGTCGTTCACCACGAGGGCCGTGTCTTCTCTTTAGTCAAACTCCTGTCGACTCTGCACACGTGTGTAGCACCGCGGTACACGCTCTGTGAGGTCATCCCCCTCGAGCCTGGACATCAGCACACACATCTCGCCAGTCACAGTTCCGTGCAGACACAGCCCCCTCGCGTCTCCCGCCCACGGAGTTCAGTCAGAGAGACGAAAATAGAGCGGCCAGACAGCCTGCACGCGCCAGCTGCACGTGCACTGCGCGAGAACTGCACGGTCACGAACAGAGAAAACAGAGTGCCGCAATCTCGGAGGAGGGGGAGGGGAGGCAGAAACCTCTGAGCTTAGTGAACGGCTAACCGCGTGGTGTAAGTTGAGCTAATTGGGATAACAGCCTTGCTTTTTAAAAGATGAACCATGAGGTTTTCGGAGCTGCCGGTTGCGTATTTAAGCTAAATACTACCAGCTAATGTGTGATTGTGGATTTAAATTATTAGCAACCAAGCAGCAAGCAACGAATACGGAATCCTTGGTTGATGTAGAGAGAAATGGCAACTACAGTGATCAAGCCCATGTATGTTCATGATTTAACCCGAATCGATTGCGTTTAAGGGAGACAACATTCTAAAACGCACCTTCTGCCTGGGACGCAGAACATTCAACGAAACATAACTTTAATTTACGAGATGCTTCTAAAGCATGCTTAACATTTTCAAGTTGAGGTCAAATGTAAGGTCAAGGTCAGGTCATCGGTCAAAATCAAGCGTTTTCGCTTTACGGGATATAGGGACCGCAAGATCTACAGCTCCAGGCTCAAAATCAATCTAAGTGCTCCCAAATGTATAATGAAGGTACCACATGACCATAGGTGCCATACTAAGCACAGGTCAAGGTCAAGGTCAGGTCACAAAAGGTCACTTTCAGCAAAAGTTATACTTGATGCATGCGACAAATGTTTAATGGGCAATTTTGTACATAGAACTCGATGATGGCGATGATTTTACCATCTGAGCACATTAAAGTCAATTAAGTGTGAAGGTCAGGTCAAGGTCAGGTAAAAAAAATCAACTTTTCAAATGAATATTTAAAAACACAAATAAAACGTGCTTAGTTATTGGTCAGTTTTCTCCAGGAATCCAATGGTGTCATTTTTTCCGTGCGATGTTTAGAAATGCCTCAAAACGCGACCATAAAAATAACGTCATTATCTCGTACACATATTAGAGCCATTTTTAGTCATCTGGGGTCAAAAATTTAGATATTATTTTGAAATGTGGCATGGTCATAGGTTTAATATTACTCTAGCATATATTTCGGATTTTTGCAAATTTCGGATTTTGTTGACATTTTCCGAAAGAGTTGCTTTTTCAAAATTTGTGTGGTACAAAAATGTGAAAAAAACAAAAATGTGAAATTCCGAGGTGGCCATTTTGTAAAACTTATCATTTTACGTGTTTTAACGTTTATTTGCAATTTGCTTTAAAACTAGATTTTTGGCTAATTTTCAAAACGTTTAGCGATTTTCGACACAAAACATCATGTAGTGACGTCCCTAAAATAGTTATATCTCAAATTGTTTTCAACGAAACTCCTCAATATTTTAACAGAATAAGTAAAAATTGATGTACTCGTAGGTATATTAAGTTTCACATCGATATCTGTAAGGCTTCAGAAGTTATTAAGGGAAAACCGAGGGGGGGGGGGGGTCGGATCCCCCCCCCAGGCGGTCGTGGCGGTGGGTTAACCCGCACCCCGCTGGGGTCTCCAGCCGAACGCGCCCCGCTGGGGGGTAAATTTTATCCCCCCTCGTATCTCCCGAACCAAGGGTGGCAGCGGGACGCGCGAGGCGGCAAACGAAAGCTATGGATAATTTGACCCTAAAGAACACTTAAAATTTTATTAAAAAGGTCAAATATCAGGTCAACATCAGGTCAAAGGTCAAAATCAGCAGTTTTCGATTTGTTGGCTGCAGAGAATAAACAATTAACAGCAGCAAGTCCAAATTTAGCCAAAATACTTCCAAATATTAGAGGAAGACACTGCTAGAGTATGGGCTTAATACTAAGTACAGGTCAAGGTCAAGGTCAGGTTACAAAAGTTAACTATGTGCAAAAGTTACATGAAAGTCGTGTGA
>JARFNZ010036654.1:0-14136 GCA_031763405.1 Balanus nubilus
CCCCCCCCCCCCCCCCCCCCCCCCCCCCCCCCCCCCCCCCCCCCCCCCCCCCCCCCCCCCCCCCCCCCCCCGCAGGGAGGAAGCTCGATATAGCTACATTTGGATATTCATGCCATTTTTGAGCATAAGTATATATATATTTTTTTTGAGGGGAGCCCTAGCATCCAGGTAGATATAATAGATGCAATTATCACTTGTAGCATTTCCAGATATCATTTATAAAACAGAACACATTTGAGAACATTTCCGAGTCGCTTGAGAAAATAAAGACATGGCTGTACTGAGTTCACAATCCGAAATTCACTCCACTGCCGAAATAACCAGCAGGAGGCGAAGTCAGCCAACCCACTCCCATTTCAGACTTGATCTGGCTAAACGAGGCAAGCAAACGGTAAAGACCGTATCCTGTCAAGCGTGGCCCTTTGGACTGATTGGCTCATCGTTCAGAGCGCTGCTATCGGCGAGCTGTCCTTATCCCAGTCGATCACCCGCTCAGAAGTATCAGTGGCTTCAGGAACTCACCCACGTGTAAAACAGACAAGTGGGAGCAAATCTTTACGATTGCGTCATCCTGAAACACATCCTTTCAATCACTGCTGAACTAATAAGTAATTTCTAAAATATCACATATCAGTTGTGTATTTTATTTTTATTTATTCGCCAACGGGAAAACCCAAATAAAGGTGAAATCGCTCTCATGCTGACATGCACAGTGCACACATATTAGATTTCCCTTCACCATCATCCATATCAAGAAATGCACATGTTCGGAATACTGGTAACTACAAAGGCCCTTCGTATGCCCCCCTTTATACATGCCTACACGATGAAGGGAAGAAAATTAAATTTAAAAAATTAAACCCTGTGCAGTGTGTTCGCACACAACATAAAACCGCGAGAAGTGGTTCATTGATTCATTTAGTCCAAAGTATAAAAGTAAGTGTATCTACTGTCTTGTATTGCCCATAATATTTTTCCTGCAGTAAGAAATAATTGTTTCTCGTTTGAATTAGATAAAATTCCTATATAGGCCTCAAAAAGTGCAATTTTCACTAAAATTTCTTAGGCTAATTTTGGTTTAAATATCAATGCGAGCGGTTTTAACATGGTGAATGTAATCGGACAAAACAAAAGTTATGTAACGTAGCGCACGTAAAACATTGTATGACCGCGAAGACTTTGTAAAAAAACAGTCGAGGCAACTCTGAGGTTCTGTTTGAATGTTATCAACATTCACGAGCTGTTTTGCCGAAATATGATTGGTTTACGCAAACCATGTCAAAGACGATGTTTTTGCAAGACATCTTTGTTCGTAAATTACATTTTTTCCTAAGAAGATAGCATTCCACACTATGCTGGGGTAATCGGAATATCTCAGCAACTATAAGGTTATACTCGAAAAATATGCAAGTATGTCTTAATTCAGCAAACTCTGCTCTACGATCCCGTGTCCATAACTTCATATGGCTAATGTCAGAAGGCACACTACCTTTAACATGCTCCGTAGAGGGAGTCTGAGAAATACGCGCCCTGGAGGGGGGTGGGGGGTCCGACCCTCCCCACTAAGATCTCAGCTCCTATAAACGAAAATGAATAACGAAACGTCTACCACCCAAATAACGAAATTTGGGTGTTAGGTGTGGTCGGTAGGAAAAAAGCCCTTGCGACGGTCTTTCGCTCTGAAGCCATCCGATTTGACTTCACGTTAATAGTTAAGACTCCAAATGTCATCAGTTTTTCAATGGCGATGTTTTGCAAGAAATTTGTGTTCGTGAATAACATTTTTCCTAAGAAGATTGAACAATTATTTTGACATCACGTACCTCTCGTCAAGACGGAGCAGCATACCAATTTTGACATGTTTAGGTCAATTAAAAAATTTGACCTCGGGTCAAGGAAAAATGATCAAGGCCAAAATTACTTGAGTAGTTCAAGTTACATATCAGTCGAAACAACTTTTAGACACTTGAGCTCTTATTAAATCCTGAAATTTGTAAACAGATCTGTCAAAAACTCTGGCAATAGCACAATCACAAAAAGTTTAAAGTCGTACCACAACCACAGTTGTTGAAAGATCAGTTTCAAACTTCCAGGATTATATAAGAGTATCATTACCTAAAAGTGTGCATCTCGGATTTTTTTTTATATCTGTGACCTAAGGCCAGATCAATTTCGTGACCTCTTAATTTTAAGGTAATGAGAACAACTTTAAATCCATCCTTTTCAGAGAAAACCAATCAAATCAGTCCAATTCTTTCAGCATCATGTCTCCTTAGGCCGTTCTTGAAGACCCAGGTGCAAATTTGGATACGTGGTCCATTCAAAGGTCATCTGAAGTGACTGGAGGTCTCCAACGTTTTTTTCCTAATAATTATTAATAGAGGTGAGATAGAAGCGAGAAAATGGCACCAATGTATTTGTCTTGTCAAGACGCATCGACTCATATGCAACATGACCCAACATGACCTACTTGCGTCACCTGGTGACCTTGACCTGAGGTCAAATTTTGAAACTGACCTCTTGTAGGATTATCATGTATATGTTTCGATGCGCCTCGACGAGAGAAACACGATGGTGTCAAAATATATGTTGTACCTTAAATACCTAAACAGTTATTTGCAAATGATCGTTTCCCAGAAAACAGCCATTTTGACCTTTGGTGACCTCTAGAGCCTAAGCTATTGACCTGTGGTATAATCTGGTGACACTCAGACAAAATAACGTTTCAAGAGCTTTCTACTGCTTTTCGTTTTCTTCGTAGCTAGCATAGTTTCAGAGATAATAGCATAATGGAAATTTCAAAACTAGTTAATAACTTATCAATTTTAACCTTCGATGACCTCAGGCGACCTCAATATTGGCCAGAGCAAACAATATGATGTAGTTTTGAAATCATTTGTAACGAGCTTTCGATCGCTGTTTTCCGCTTTGCTCTACGTTTCTTAGAAGCCGAGCTAGAGGGGGGCGTCGAAACGCCCCCCCCCCCCGCACGAGGCGGGTGGCGCCGAGCACTGGCACGGCGCGGGTTATGAAGTGGCAACTCGCTGGGAGTACTGAACAAGACGTTGTCTAAGAAAGCGGTCAGAGACCCGTATGACATTCTTCCTACGGGCGTGTCATCTCGCCTCATTACTTCTCCCTTTGTGCCATCACCGTCCTCTTCAGCTTCTCTGTCTTCCCATCAACCTCGGAGCCATCACAGCGGCGCCGAGACGGTGCGCCTCATCCAGACTCCATCAGTGTGTCATCAGCCGCCCCGCCCCGCCCATCCCGGCCCCGCACGCCAGTCTGACTCTGTGACGGCGCCTCCTGTCGACGGAGCGGCCGTGACGGTAATATCAGCCTCCGTACAGCGGCGGCGTCGACTGCCATTAGACGAGATAGGACGAGATAGGAGGCGACGCCAGCCATCCATCCTCCCTCGAGGCACAAAAAGCGGCCGATATTGCACGTGCTGCGCCATCGATGACGACGGAGCGACGGTGGCTCACCATTAACGACGCCTCAGTCGAAGGAAACAAGGAGCGTCGTCAACGAGTGGCGGTTTGCTGCCGGCTGTGACGGCATATGGGGAACGGCAGGGAATGGCGGAACTGCAGGTATATGGCGGGAAGAACCGATATGGCGGGAACGGCACGGGATGGAGGAACTGCAGGTATATGGCGGGAAGAACCGATGTGGCGGGAACGGCAAGGTTGGCGGGTGGAACAGGTATGCAACAGGAAGGATGTGTTTAAAATTCAAAGTAATATGCCTTGAACGGTTAAACAGTTTCGGAGTGGCGGGAAAACTAGAAACGTATATATGACAGAGATAGCATGTTGCACCTATTTTTGGTACATGACGAGAACACCGATGGAAGGGAAGCAACAGGTTGTCTCGCGGCAACAAAAAAGATATACAGGAATTACATTGATGTGGTAAGGACAGCGGGACTGATTTTGGTATGGTGCGAATAACAGACATAAGAAAAAACGGTAGATTTTTAACAGTTGCCGACGAACCATGTTGTGATTCAAAGGGATAATAAGACTATCGAGTTAGGTTATGAGTATCGAGTATCTAAGGTGATATCAAACCTAATTGGTTTGAAATTATCAGTCTGGTGATGCATTTTATATGCTGGGAACCATATGACCAAGCGCAGCTGAACACGACTACTTCTTTCCTTGTCGCTAGATGGCACTAGTAGTAAGCGCCTGAATTTATGCTGCACCGCACAGCTTGAAGGCGGCGGTTCTCGCGATGGGAGTGTTGGTAACGAGTCATGCCGGTCATCAAAAGTGGCAAACCATACATACCGTACAAACGTCAAACCATACATACCATCGGCGCTGGAAACAATAAAATTGTATCATAAACTTGAGGTGGCGTGATCTGGAAGTGAATCACATGCTATAAAAATGTTATTGCCATCGACGCAAAATCGCAGCCGCATGGCTCGCAGTCGCTTTATTAGCTTCTCGGACAATTCAGTTTCCATCATTTAAACTGGAATGAGTATCTCCGAGAATGACATCAGATGCATGTGTCATGGATGATTCATCCAAAGAATGCCTATTTCACTTTGAGAATGGGTTTGAAATCGTTCACTTCATTTGTTGCTAACCATATCTGCGAAAGCACCTGATGCTTGGAAAAGTAACTAACTACACATGACCTCAGTGCAAAACCCAGCAGCTGTACAGCCATGCAAAGCTGGTTAAATATATAAGTCACTCAGATTAGGTCCATTTCTTATACATTTCGAAGTACATTCCGGATATTGCCAGCTATGTTCCCCATCTGGGAACAGCCTTAAATAGTCAACAATCAGCACAAGGCCAGCTAATTTCTAATGCCTTCCTATATCACGCCGAAATTGATTAATTATTCTTATCTGGTGAAGTTTTCCCCTTCATTAACTGGCGGCAATGTGGCCGAAATATTATAAAAGGCTTCGCATCATAAATTGCGGTATCAGTCTACTTAACGTCACGGCTTGGCTCGATAGCGGCCGTTTGCAAAACGACTCACATGACCGCCGCGGCAGTTGGCACAAATTACCTCCGCACAGCCCGGCGCCGGCCGTTCCTTCCTCAGCGGCCGCGACCCACGGACTACGGTGGTCATCTCTGCATACACTCTCCTTGCCCCTACGAGACTTATCAAATTCAATCATTTTCTTGGACAGATGTATTTCTAGGATCAGAACATTTCACTAAGCATCGCCTGTTGCTTAGATCGTGGCTGATAATATCAGATCGTGTGGTATACCGGTTCATCGGCATAATGAAGTAGTGTATTTTACGTGCTCAAAAGTTGTACAACGGACTACCCAGCTCCCGACTTTATTTGAACTATTTTGTACTTACCGCTGCCGACCACGGCTCACTCTGGTCGGGAGCAAATCTCGATCGCCGACAATACTTAAGCCCCATGCTCTGGGGCGAGCAGGCTGTAATGCCGAGTGGCGCAGGCAGACACTATTTCTGCTCTTTTCGCTCAGTGAAGGTTCTGCCCTGTTCGATTCTCTCGACAGAAGTTTGCTTGAAGTTTTCCAAGCGTACGTTCTGATCCTGCCATCTTTTCGGCACTGATCTCGCCAAGTGAATTACGCTGCTTTATGGATGTGGTTGAGCTACGAACGTTCACCAGAATTTGCGCCAGTCATATTCACCCCAAATATATTATGAATATAATATAATATAACTCAACGGCAGATCCATTTTTCCATTTTTCCATTTTTCCATTTTGCACATTTTATGCACCATCAAAACATTATTTTGACGACGTTTTACCTATAGGGATTTCGTGTGCCCTAATTCTATGGTGATATCGCCTATAGACCCTTTCCAGATCGTTGATTTGATCGGTGATCAAATCAAAGATCTTTTTGATCAACGATTTGATTGGTTGACCGAGATCGCAGTCTCGGTCAACGGTCCTCGAGATATAGCCTCGGTCATTTTTGCGAGGTCACGCTGCAGAGTAATTTTTGGAGGTCTGTAGCTCCAAAAACACGGAAGATAATGCATCATACAGGCATATCTCCGTGATCGCAATGAAATGGGCAAAATTTCGCATAACTCCGATTTTCACAACTTTTAGCTTGGATTTGTTGATGACGTCACATTTATTTTGTGTGCCTATTCCCTTCCCGCAAAAATATCATGTTTTTGTTTCATATTAAAGGCTCACTATTTAAGGAAAATATCACGGAAATTTTTATAAAAATGTTTACTTATATTTTTTGAATACTTCGGTTTTTTCCCAATACCACATGTTAAGGGCATTCGCAGTAGAATACCGCCACTTGCACTGTATTTGGGGGGTGCGGGAGGGGAGACAGAAAGCATCCACGCCTAGCCCCAACGGCAACCCTGAGGGCCAAGGGCTCTAGGTAGGGTGACTGACTGCTCCTCTATTGGGAACGCTGCGTTTAGGATTTTGGATCTGATTGACAGAAATGGGCAAAGTTCATGCGGTTTGTAATACATATATTGCATTCAATCAATCCATCCCTGTATTTTATAGAGATGTCAAAGCAACGCATTGGGGGCATTCCACCACAAATCGACCAATCAACAGGCCACTTTGACACCCGAACATTTGTGATTTTTTTTATGAAAACATGTCCATAGGGTTCTCTTGTACTCTGAAGTCGATGGTAACAACTCCAGACCCCTACGGCCAACGGCTCCGGAATTAGAGCCTCGGACATTTTAAAGGGACACTATGCAGTGCAATATTTGAAGGTCTGTAGCTCCTTGACTAACAATGGAGACACGTTGAACCCATATATATTTGTGACCACAAGGAAACGGCAACAAATTGGCTTTCTTAGATGTCAAATCATACAAATTTGTATTTTGACTATGACGTCACCAATCATTTGTTTTAATAGTAGTATCTCTGCTACATTGAAAGTTTCTTTTTTATTGTTGCCATGGTGAGTTAAAACAATTATGCTTTCGCAGGAAAATAATACAATTCTGTTCTTTCTACAGATATTTGTTTGAAGAATTCCGTTTTATACGTCACATTCGGCAATTCCTTGAATAAATCATCGTACCATTATTTCTTGGGAGGAGGGGTTTAAGGTTTTCGTCATCGGCCATTCTGGTGGCTCGTTCACCCCCACCACCCTCAACATGCATTGCAAGTGTTGTTACTCTACTGCAAATGCCTTAAAATGTGTATTGGAAAAGTAAAGTAATATAAAAATAACATATATTTTCATACATAACCTGTTAATTGTTTCTATCGGAAGCTAAATAGCAAAGCTATAATATGAAACCCCAAAATGGTCGTTTTTGACGGAGAAGGGCCTTTAGGCCTATAGGTATAGGCACAACAAAATACAAATGTGACGTCATCACAAATCTAAAGTCAAACTTTGAAATTCGGAAATAACCAAAAAATTGTTCCGTTCATTGCGGTCACAACGATTTGCCTATATAATGCATTATATTCAGTGGTTTTGGAGCTATATGCCTTCAAAGATGCCACCGTGATCTCGCAAAAATGCCCGAGGCTATACCTTGAGAACCGTTGACCTTAGGGGTCTGATGATGCCAAAGTTGACTTCAGGGCACAAGATAACCCTGTAGCCAAAATTTCATCCAAATGAAAAATGTGACGCTGAGAGGAGTCCTGAGAAGGTAATGTCGGCCATCATTGGCTGCGCCGCAGAGGGTGGGTAAACATTCCACACCGCAACCACCTGGTTATTACTGGCTTATACAAATTTGCCACCGGCGAGTGGCCTGGGAGCGGCGCCGACTGACGGCGTCAGATAGCGGCAGCCAATCAGAGCCGCGCGCTGCCGCCGCCGCCGCCGCCGCCGCCGCTGCCGAATATAAGAACTGTCCGGGCACCTCCGCCAGATGGAAACGCGAAATCGATGACCGATACAGGCAGACGACACACGGCAGCTGGCGGCGCCGGAAGCGACGCGGATGGATGCGCTTCCGGTGAATGGGTGACGGCGATACATGTCGAATGGAATGAAAGGAGCTGTGCGATTTCAGGCCGGCATCAGATCAAGGGGTGGCTTTTCAAGTCGATGGCCTGATCGTGGGTGAAAATTCAATTTTCGTTCCATCGAAGAAGCGAAGGAAAGGCGGTGTATCTAAGTACCGTGGACATTATTTTATAAAAAGGTATGCCTCTTCGTAATGACAGAACTCCCGACGTCTAGTATGCTGCCTTACCAGTGTCTTCCAGAGGTTGTGAGGGCTAAATGTTAAACTGAACCATAGCGTGGGTCATGGTAAAAGTGAAGATTACAGAGTATTAAGCATAATAATCGAAAATAGAAAATAGAATCAATGAGAAAACGTAGATCTTCTTTTAGTGCAACGGACAGCTCTGTGTTGTCATACAAACATTGCATATAACACGTCGAAATTGTAAGGGTAATATTTAAACATGACATAAATGAGCAATTTTTAAAACGGTTTCGACTACCTCAAAACATAGAGCTTCACATTGTCTCACTATGAACTCACTTCGCAAAGAGTTAAGTTCCTTTCAGAAGAGCAAGGCAATCAAAAGTTTCTTGTCGCGGTGAACTTTTGCGAGGGACGCCGTGGCCTGGTGGTGTTTGCCATCCTTTCCCGAAGCGCCTGTCGCTGGGGAATTGGGGCACTCAGAACTGTTTATCGGTAAATATGACGTCACCTCTCCACCAAGGGGATCGCCGAGAGGAAATTCGACTGGAAATCGGCTTCATTTATGCCAACGCAGAGGCGATAAATTGTGTATATGTTACAGGCTTATCAATAAGTGATGAGTCTTTTGAATGTAAATAAAAGTTGCGCGCTCCGAAAAACGAAAGTGGAAATATTATTCATTAACTTCTTTAACTGAGAGAAAGGTCATTGTGCTTTTTCTTTTACTAATATCATTGTTTAGAAAAATAATAAAATCACAATACAAAAATTCAGCACAATGCGCAATGCACAACTTGCAACATTGAATTGTTCGCCTTTTCCTAGTTCATGTAAATGCAGAAAAATGGATCTAAAAGTTAACCCTCGCACTACCGGGGGGGGGGGGGGGGAATTTCCGCCCCCCCTCGGGTTTTTCACCGATAACAGAAAAATGGCGGCGCTTAGCGCCTCCAAAATTTACACACCTATTCGGACATTAACTGCGCGCATTATACTAAAATGTTGACCTCGGGTCATCTCAGGTCAGGTCACCAGTCCAGGTCAGGTCAAGGTCGTGACCCCACCTAAAAAAATGCTTGCAGGTGTGCCACAGCCACAGTGATTGACCGATAGATTTGAAACTTTGAGCAATACATAAGGGTATCAAAATCTACAACTGGTACAGTATATCTCGGATTTTGTATATCGGTGACCTGAGGTCAGGTTTTTTTGGTGACCTCCCCATTATAAGTCAATGGGAAAATCTTAAAATGCTTCTCATTTCAAAGATACACATAGTATCGGTACAATCATTTCAGGATAATGTTATCTTAGGCCATTATTGATGATACCATCTTTAGCTCAGCGCAGAGCGCAGCATGATATAATATTTCTGAGGAATATCATGCGAGGGAGAGTGGACTCTCAAGTTCTACTTAACTGTTTTCCCCTGCACGTTCCGCCTCGATCGACCCGCACCCTCACCCTGTTCACCGTACCTCAAGCTCGTGTCAGAACGGTTAAGTCCAGTATTTTCTGCAGGATTGCAAAAACCATGAACGTTTTATTGGTCAGTCATTCGGATGCAGACATTTTTTTTACGACAGTTTAGGCACTTTCAGAGCTCATGTGATCAGGTACGTCTTACCCCTATAGTGATCGTTTTAGTCTTACGCGATAATTTATCATCATGTCATTTATCGCTTACTTTTAGAACAACTTAGGCTGTGATATACGTGTTTCTTTAATGTGTTTCATGCTTCTTATCTCTTCGACTTCGCCTGTCAGTGGAGTGTGGCTCCGTTGGCGATTTAAGTAAATAAACAAATAAACAAAGAATATTTGATCAGTGACCTCTTATAAGGTCATCTGAGGTCATCTGAGATCACACAAAACTTTTTTTGCCAATAACTTTTGATAGAATAAAGTTAGAGACGTGAAAATGGTACCAAAGTGTTTATCCCGTCAAGACGCATCGACTCATATGCAACATGACCCAACTTGACCTACTTGGGTCACCACGTTACCTTGACCTTCGTCAAATTTGACAAAGGACCGTGGTCAAATTTTGAAAATGTCCTTTTTTGATAAAAAAAAACAAACTATTTGATTCGATGCGCCGTGACGAGAAAAACACTATGGTATCAAAATAATTGCGTTATCGTTAATAGCGAAAAGTTATTCGCGAAAACCTATTTGGCCAAAAAAATGACCTGTTTGACTTTCATGACCTTTGGAGCTTAAACCGTTGACCTAAGGTCAAATTGACGACAATATTACGATAGGGAATTTCAAGAGATTTCGAGTGCTTTATCGTTAATTTCTAGCTATCTTAGTTCCCCAGATAATCGAGAATTTGTGAAGCGATGTCCTAACTATTCGTAATATGACACAAATTTGAACTTTAGTGACCGTAAATGCACTTCCCTAGTAATCTACATGGAAAATATTAGCGATTGCTTTTATTTTCGGCAGAGGCGTACTCAGGTACATACAATGGGAGGCGCTATTAACTAGTGCGGGCTGGTCGTGCACCCATGCTGCTTACCCGGATCCACCTAAGCAGCATAGGTAATATTGATATCGCATATAGAGTGATATCGCTTTTTTCGTGTATTAGATTTTTCCATTTTTGACGATTATGCTTACTCTGAATTATTTACTTTTACCATGGCCCACGCTATGTTTAAGTTTAACATTTAACCATCACAACCTCTGGACATGCCATGCCACTTTCGGTCCAAAAATGACAAATGCTTGATGGTTTATTAAAAATCGAGTTTTGAAGATAATTTCAAACACATCAGATTTTTGGTAAAATAACCACGATCTATAAAATGTTGAATTAATTCAAAATACCGGAATATGTGGAATGAAAATACCTATGAACAATTGCCATACCAAATTTCAAATAAATATTTTCACTTTTGGTTCGAATGACTCCAGTAAGTGTAAGTTCTGATGACGTCATTTTTCCGTTCATGTTTTCTTTTCGACCACGTACATCCGTGGTCGAAATAAACTGACGAAATAAACTGACGAAATAAACATAATTGAAAATAAACTGGAAGTGAATTCAATTTGAACTGGAGCGTAACTGAACTGAGCCGTGCGAAACTTGGAGCTGACACGTCGTGTGATGTGTGGAGCTGAGCTGTGCGGATGTAAGCATCATCGTTGGGACGTTGCAACGATGAGATTTAAATTGTTTCATTGCAATTACGAAAATTGAAAGGAAGTGGGGTTTATTTTTTTTATCCCCCGCATTACGGTGGGGTTGATTTTCGCCGCCCCCCCCTCTCGATTTTTTGCCGAATAGCGGAAAAACGGCGGCGCTAGCGGCGCCAAAATTAGCACACATATTTGGACATCAATTCCGCGCATTGTGTAAAAATTATGACCTCGGGTCATCTCAGGTCAGGTCACCAGTCCAGGTCACGTGACCCCCACCTCCCAAAATGTTTGCAGGTGTGCCATAGCCACAGTGATTGACCGATGGATTTGAAACTTCTAGAAATACATAAGGGTATCAGAACCTACAACTTGTGTATCTCTGATTGTTTATGTCGGTGACCTGAGGTCAGGTCATTTTGGTGACCCCCCCCATTATAAGTCAATGGGAAAATCTCCAAATGCTTCTCATTTCAAGGATACGCATGGTATCAGTCAAATTCTTTCAGTATCATGTTATCATAGGTCATTATTTTGATACAGGTGTAATATTTGATAAGTGACCTCTTACAAGGTCAGCTGAGGCCATCTGAGGTCACAAACACCTTTTTGTCAATACCTTTTGATAGAATGAAGTTAGAGACGTAAAAATGGTACCTAAGTGTTTTTCCCGTCAAGACGTATCTACTCATATGCAACATGATCCAACTTGACATACTTGGGTCACCATGTTGCCTTGACCTTGGGCCAAATTTTGAAAATGTCCTTTTTTGAATTTTTATAGGATTCGATGTGTCTTGAGACAAACACTTACGTACCATTTTCATGTCTCCAGCTTCATTTTATCGAAAGTTATTGGCCAACAAGGGTTTGTGGCCTCAGACGACCTCAGATGACCTTGTAAGAGGTCATTGGTCAAATATAACACCTGTATCATCAAAAATGGCCTAAAAGAACATGATCCTGAAAGCATTGGAATGATACGATTTGTATCCTTGACAAATGAAGCATTTGAAGATTTCCCCATTGACTTATAATGGGGAGGTCACCAAAATGACCTGACCTCAGGTCCCCGACACGGAAAAATCCGAGATATGCATATTGTAGTTACTGATACCCTTATGTATTGCTGAAAGTGTCAAATCCATCGGTCAATCACTATGGCTGTGACATACCTGTAAAAAAAAATTGAGGGTTGGGTCACGTGACCTGGACTGATGACCTGACCTGAGATGACCTGGGGTTAGCATTTTTACACGATGCGCGCAATTGATTTACGAATAGATGTAACATGTGATTCTTTATCAAGTATCTGAATGTTGATAGATTAGTGGGATAAATCTATGATTGCTTCATAGCCCATGATAGCTATTATTATTAACTAGGTTTCGTACATGAGTTTATTATTGAACAATCACATCATATATTTCATGTGAAGTCTTTGAGTTGACGTCCTACATGATATGAGCTTG
The DNA here is from genome assembly GCA_031763405.1 of Balanus nubilus. Lineage (NCBI taxonomy): Eukaryota > Metazoa > Arthropoda > Thecostraca > Balanomorpha > Balanidae > Balanus > Balanus nubilus. Next base: position 12,779 of record JARFNZ010036654.1, read on the forward strand.
TTTATAGTAAGTATCTGTTTTACTTTGCTTTGAATGTTATGGAAGCTCAATGACTTCAAGTGTTATATCATTCCTCATTGTCATCGACTTTAGTTCAACATATTTTTGGCTTTATGTCAAAGTCCATTTCTATGATCTTTGACACTGTGCCTTTTTATTTGCTTTGGACATGCTTCATGTCAAAGCTTTGCTTTGTGTCACTGCTTTATTAGATACCCACATTCGCTTTGATAATTTGCCTGTAAATGTGCTGATTGTAAAGCATAATCCATTATTATAGCAATATTTTCAGCATGATAGCATGCTTTTCCTTTGCAGGTTTTTCTTGGGTACCTGGCAGCTTGTATGGACATGCGGGTAGTGGCGGGTAGTTGAAGAGGGTTGACGGGGCGGGGCGGGTAATCACAAAAGTGGCAGCTCTACTGTCGACACAGACCCGCCGAACACCAGCCAGTCGGACACTATACGACACATCCACCACCAGGCATACTCATGACACACATCATGACACACATGACACACATCATGACACGCATGACACACATGGCACACAACACAGTCATGATACACATCATGACACACAACACAGTCATGCTACACATCATGACACACAACACAGTCATGACACACAACACAGTCATGACATACATCATGATACATCATGACACACAACACAGTCATGACACACATCATGACACACAGTCGTGACACACAACACAGTCGCGACACACAACACAGTCATGACACACATGACACAACACAGTCGTGACACACATCATGACACACAACACAGTCATGATACACATCATGACATACAACACAGTCATGACACATATCATGACACACAACACAGTCATGGCACACATCATGAAACACAACACAGCCATGACATGCATCATGACACATAACACAGTCATGACACACAACACAGTCATGACACACATGACACACAACACAGTCATGACACACATGACACACAACACAGTCAACACGACACACAACACAGTCATGACACACAACAGTCATGGCACACATCATGACACACAACACAGTCATGTCACGCATCATGACACACAATACAGTCATGACACACATCATGACACACAATAGTCACGACACACATCATGACACATAACACAGTCATGACACACATCATGACACACAACACAGTCATGACACACAACACAGTCATGACACACAACACAGTCATGACACACATCATGACACACAACAGCCATGACACACATCATGACACACAACACAGTCACACCACACATCATGACACAACACAGTCATGACACACAACACAGTCATGACATACAACACAGACATGACATACAACACAGTCATGACACACA
>JARFNZ010036765.1:0-14136 GCA_031763405.1 Balanus nubilus
TTGCCTACCAAATAACGATTACACGGGTTTCTTCGATAGCGGGGTACTGTACCCCGCTAGCTTAGGATAGCGGGGGAGCGGTCCCCCGTCGCCCGCGGTGGCGCCGCCCATGTATGGCAGTCTTGGGTCAGTGACTAGTGTGACGTTGGTGTGTCCTGTTATCATTACCATTGCAGTCCCGCGCCATTCCCATGTCAATCTCCTGTCAATTCTGCGCCAGTCCTTGACTGGTTTTGCCGCGTCAGTGTCATCCTGTGTCAGTGCCGCGTGTCAGCTCCGTGTCATTTTTATATCATCCCCGTGTCATTCCCACTTGACTTTCGAGTCAATCACGTTTCAATCCCGCGTCATTCCTCCACCAGTCTCGTGTCAAACCCGTAGCCATCCCGCGTCATTTTCGTGTGCGGCCCGTGTCGTGTGCGGCATCGCCGACCCTCCTCTGCCGGCACTGCAGTGTCGGTATGGCACTCCTGTACCGGCGGCGACGGCGGCCACCCCGAGGCACTATGCAGATAACACTATGCACTATGCAGGCCGTTGGCTGTTTGTACACACGGAGCAGCACATGCCGCACCCCGCTCGGCGGCTCATTTCTGGGTTACTGCCAACACAGCCGGTACCGCGGGCTGTCGGGAGTTCTGGACACATTTTCCATGGTCAGAGTCCAAAACATCCCCTTTGGCCGCTGGGATTCTGAACACGTGTTCACTGTTTAGTATTGAACACTGCCGCGCCGGCCGCCGGGCGCCGGGCGCTGTGATCACGTGTTCACCGTTCAGCACTGGCCTGCTGGCCGCTGGCGGTTCTGAACACGTGTTCACCGTTCAGCACTGGCCTGCTGGCCGCTGGCGGTTCTGAACACGTGTTCAGTGCTCACTGTGCTCGGAGGAGGGGCGGGCCTGCCTCTACGTGCATCACCCTGTGTCGGGGCGTACTGACGCCTCCTGCCAACACTGGGCTACTTCGGCCAACTGCGCCGTGCACCAGGTCATCTCGCGAGCTGCGGAGTTTGCATAATCTACGCCCCGGGCACCCTCGCTCATCAAAGAGAAAGTCCCACTGCACAGTTGGTGTGAGGGTGAATCCGCGCTTGTCTAAATGTGTGGATATGTCAAATGACTGCTTTATTTAGCGCACTCTGTATCCTGCGTAAATCCAGCAATCTACTTTTGATGGGGTCTAATTGAACGCAATATTCCTTGAGAGATCATTGGAATATAAATTAAAATAATTAAGTAAAATGATTTAGCTCGAGCTTAAAATGTTATGTTAATGTTAAAAGAATAAGTAAATAAATTCCAAACGTACTTACGTCTATGATCTTCTCTATCAAGCTTTATGTTGTCCGTTAAAACATTGCGACATGGGCACCAAAGAACTGCACAATATTCATCATTCATACATTGCGCCCCTGGACCCAATCTTAAGAATTAAGTCGTCTACGTAGTTTAAAGCTATCGCCGTCTAGACGGTAGTGCGGCAACCGTAGGCCGCATGTAACCCTTGAGTGAGCTGCACAGCGTTGGGTACGGCAGACGGCTATAAATGCTGCCACATCGTCAACAAACCAGAAATGGTACGTAATTTGACGTGTAAAGCATACGTTACCAACAACAATTTGTGGTTCAAGGAAGGAAATATCCACCCTCGATGCAGCATCGGCGAGTATCGTGTAAAAATGGCAACAGCTTAAGTCATTTGAACTTCCAGGGCATAATGGAATACTATTAAATTTGTAATTTAGTGCGAAAAGGCGCACAAACATAATTTGGTTGTCATGATTAACGATTGATAGTTAACGGAAATGGTCAGAGTGAGACCAATCTCTGACGGAAGTCTGGGAGAGCGCAGGCAGTCCGTAACCATGACGGAAGTATGAGAGAGAGGGTCAGACAGTCCAGTATGTAACTGAAGTATTGAGGGTCAGATAGCCCGGTCTATGACAAGTCTGAGAGGGTTAGGCAGTCCGGCCTGTGACTTAAGTCTGAGAGTTTAGGCAGTCCGGTCTGTGGCTGAAGTATGAGAGGGTCAAGCAGTCCGGTCTGTGACTGGAGTCTGAGAGGGTTAGGTAGTCCAGTCTGTGGCTGAAGTATGAGAGGTTCAGGCAGTCCGGTTTATGACTGAAGGCTGGAGAGTCAAGCAGTCCGGTCTGTGACTGAAGTCTGAGAGAATTAGGCGGCTGGTCTGTGACTGAAGTCTGAGGTGGTCAGGCAGTCCGGTATGTGACTGTAGCCTGGAGAGTCAGGCAGCGCGGTCTGAGACCGAAGTCTGGGGGTCGGGCAGCCCGGTCTGACTCTAGAGTGTTGATAAGTCGGCCGGCCCACCAGTCTGCCCGCGGCCGCCCGTCCTGCCGGACGGACGGAGGGGGCCAGAGCTGGGCCGGGCCGGGGCGGGCCGGGACGGGGTGGCGATAACCCGTGCAGCCGGTCTGGCTGAATCGTCATTACCTAACCAGGGAGTGGCCGCCCCATGGCCACTTTCCAGTCACCCTGCAGCTAAAGGCTCCCAAACGACAATTAGTACGGCAGGCAGGTTCAGATGCAATCATTATTTACATTTATTTTTAAAAGTTGCTGAATAAAACTACATGCATATATAATATTCGAGCGCGTGTGCACGTACAGGGGCCATTGGGCTGTAGCAGGCCGCATTAATGTCGGACTTCCACACTGGCAACGTTTACATTGCGTGAAAGAAAACAAGTAATCACATATCAGAAAAATTATAAATAAATATCAACCAGCCACATAATCCTCTGACCTGACAAAACAGGCATTCTTCGTATTTTTTTAATTTGCCATGCCACAAATTTCGGGTAATTGACTCAACTGAACGAAACTGAAGTTAAGCATACGTTAGGATTGTCATGTGTGATCACCATAAGTGTTCATCAGTTTTGGCGCTCCGATACTTTTTGACCAGTTCTCGTCAGATAATTTTTTTCAGTCAAAACTTGTCATCAGAAACGGAAAACAGTACACATGTTACAAGAACCCGACCAAACTAAAGTCCAATAGAGAGTTAATATCAGTAGTATTATCAATAAATACTATGAATATTTAAGACATCCCTTGTATTCAAGATGAACATTAAACTTCGTTCAACCCGAAATCTTGCATACATCTAAAGTGTAGGTGTAGGTGTAATGTACGTCTGAAGTGTATAAAGTGAAGTGTATGTAGTACCTACCTACAGATGGCACCGGCCGGCTCCCTCTGTCCTTGTCTGCCTGCCAATGTTCAATTCTCTCCTCCGCTGCGCCGGTTTGAGGACGCTATATGACGCACGTCCTGCCTGCATCGGTCCACCAAACCCCTGCCTCTACCCACAGTCGTGGCGTGAATTTCAACACGTGCCGCCCACTTGACTCAGCACGTGCCACCTACGGCCACGAGACCAAAATGCTCCCAGTCACGTCACGTAAAAACGCTCCCAGTCAGACAGCACGGTGGCTCTGATTGTCAAAATATTTGTCAACCAACACGATGGCTCGTTCTGGGCCGGTCGCACTGTGCTATTTGTGGCTTAGCTGTATATCACATGCAGCTTATCAACCCTGTCAGCGTGACTTTTGTATCTACCTAAAAATAATTATGTTGTGATAGACCGTTGAGACAGTGCTATCATCCGTGACTGACACGGGATGTTCCACAACTGACACGGAATGTTAAGTGACCGACACGAAATTTTTCCCGAATGACACTCTTTAACCGACACGAGATGTTGGCTGACTGACACGGGATGTCCAGTGACGGATACGAGAGGTTGAGTGACTGACACGGGATGTTGATTCACTGACACGGATGTTCAGTGATTGACACGGCATGTTGATTCACTGACACGGATGTTCAGTGATTGACACGGCATGATCTTATTCATTATCTGACACGATATGTTTAATGACTGATAGCGGATGTTCATAACGGACGCGGGATGTTCATTCACTGACACGGGATGTTCACTCACTGACACGGACAGTCATTCACTGACACGGGATGTTCATTCACTGACACGGATGTTCATCCACTGACACGGGATGTTGAGTGACCGATTCAGCGGAGAGAATGTTCCGTGACTGGCCCAACCCAACTATGATCGGACACTGCGCCGCTCCATCGGTCATGTGACCAGTAACCGAACATTGGCACCCATCGGCTCCGTGTGTTCCGCAGTGGGACGTTATTCAAGTGTTACACGGTGCAGAGCGTTGGCCGGCGAATGGCGCCGCCCGCGACCTTTGGCCCCGGCTCTCCGGCGATTCTCGGGGCGGAGGCTGATCACTATTCCGGCCCTGGCGGCCGTTGCAGCTGCTGGCCGCCCTGAGACAGCCGTTCGTGACCGGCTCGTGGCAGGTCGGCTGCGGGATCAGGGCGGGATGGCCGGCGAGCCGTGATACATACAGACGGTCTCGTGGCTGACCTCTGCTCCGTCGGCCCGGAACTGACCCGCCGCCCCACCGCCGAGCCCTGCTGATTGTTGTGATGTCATTTGGCCGGTCAGACACCATGGAGTTAAACGGGCCTCTTCAGACTTGTGGCCGAGAGCAACTGCAGGCTACGCAGTGCGCATGGACTAATGATATTAAAAAGGAGTTTTGCAGCCCACAGACGAAACCGAACTACATGAACCCAAGCAACTTTGCTCATGGAAATCGTTGTCTTTTGTTCATTGTCCATGCAAATAAGGGCATTTTGGAGGAGGGATGCACGTTCACGAGCGTGTATATACTATATATGTATGAACGGTACCACGGCTTGATATTTTGATTTGATATTCCTGGATACCTACTCAGCTGACCAGACCCGATATGAGCCGAGTGGCCGACGCTGACTGTTGTCTGACCTGGCCTCATCACCTGTCCCTCAGTGTCTGACCTGGCCTCATCACCTGTCCCTCAGTGTCTGACCTGGCCTCATCACCTGTCCCTCAGTGCCGCTGAGCGTCTCATCCGGCGGAACCGACCGGAGGAAGCAGGACACTGGTGGAGCCCCGACAGAACAAGATGGCACCGAGCGGCGGGGAGCCAGTCAGGTTAGTAGGCCGACCTGACCGTTGTCCTCACTGGCGGATCCAGAACGCGACGGCTTCCGGCGGTTCCAGCTAAATCCCATTAAGTTTCAGAACAAAATAGAAAACTCTTAAGGGATTTCACTTGCTTATGCATTATTAGACAGTTCAAAGCAAACTTTGCTTGAAAAAGCTGTTTATATTTATTTATACATGAGGGAATGTGTCAATTTTCGCCGCGTAGGTAAAGACGATTTCGGGGGCTTTGCCACTGCCCCTCCCCCCTGATCCGCTAGTGAGTGCCCTGTGTTAGTTCAGCCACAGTCTGTCGGGACGCCGCCACTCTTTGGTAGTTCAGTCAGTTTGTTAGTCAAGAACATAATTACAGACACGATTGGGGTATGTCGGCCTGTCGGCAAAAGCAGGCAGTCGATTGCAGGTCACTGTGAGGTCAAGTTAGGTTTCGTTGGCTTAGTGGGCCAGTCTCAGTTAGTTTGGATCAGTCGAAGTTAGTCAAAGTTTCTGAGACTGGTTTAAGTCAGGTAGATCTAGCTCGGGCCGATGCAGAAACCCGTTTAAGTGGCTATGGTTTGCTAGGACCAGTTGAAGTTTGCTGAAGTCGGCAAAAGCTCCGGTGCTGCCTGAAGCTAGCTGGTGTCGGCCGGATCAACCATGATCGATTGAAGTGAGCGGAGGCCTAGGGTCGGCTGGGGTCAGCACCAACCCGTTCATGTACCGATACTACCGCAGACTCGACACGAGATCAGTCGGTACGGAGAACTGGCCGCCGATCCGGCGAGCGGGTCAGCGACCAAGTGGGTCGGGTCGCCGCCTGGTCACTCTGCGGCGCCGGCCGGCTGGCGTGCGCCGAGCCGATATCGGCCACCGATGGACACGACCGACGCTCGGCTCCGACTCGCCAATCGAGACGTGCCGCGAGTTTCGAGTCGTCAGCCGAACGGTGCCGAGAGTTTCGAGTCGTCAGCCGAACGGTCCCGCTCGTCTCGGCACCGGATCTCCGCCGGCTGAGGCCTGCGAGCCTACATCCGTATCACGGCGTCGGCTGCATCCGCATCACGCCAGTGGCCTGTGGTCGCAGTTCCCACGGTATAATGTAGCACCCTAATCTATGAGCCCTGAGACAGGGAGGAATGATATATGTACCGTTTTAACATTTAAGAATAATGATCATTATACAGGGTGGTCCAGATAAAAGTGGACCCAACAATCTGTCAATAAGATTGTGTATATTGGGCATATAATGGCGAATAATACCACATTCGAAAGCCGACGAAACGGCACACGATATTCAACCATTGCATTTAGCTCCCTGTGTCCGAGTTGCCCGTACTCTGTCTCACAGCAGATGCTCCACGTGGGCGCCCTTGTGCTTAAGGACGAGCGGTAGCCGGACGTGCCGGAAGTTCTCGATGGTACTGTCGACCATCGCGACGGTGACCTGCTCCATCTCTTCTTTGATGGCGCTCTTGAGCTGCTGGATAGTGGCCGGCTTGCTCTTGTACACCCTGTCCTTCAAGTGGCCCTAGAGCATGAAGTCCAGGGGCGACAAGTCGGGTGAATGGGGAGCCCACGGCACCTCTGTCTTAAGGCTGATGTGCCTGCCGGGGAAGTGATCTTCCAGAAAGGCCAGTGATGTCCGCGCCGTGTGGGGTGTCTCCCCGTCCTGCTGCAGCCACTCTTCTTCTCGCTCGACCACCTCACGCTTTCCCAAGGCTTCCCAGAACGGTATCAGACCGAACTTGATGTAGCGTTCTGAAGTGATGGTGACTGGTTCTTCGTTCTCCTCTTCGAAGAAGAATGGCCCGATTGGATTCTGGCCCTTTCGCATGGCCGCCCACACCGTGACCTTCTTTGAGTGCAGAGGCTTGTGAATGATCTCGTCGGGTCTCTCTAGGCCCCGATGAACGGCGTTGTGGCTGTTGACGAGACCACAGAGCCAAAAATGCGCCTCGTCAGAGAACCAGAGCTTCTGCGAAACAGCCTGATGCTGCTGGAACCACTCCGCCATCTCGACCCGCTTCTGCATGCCCGTTTCCGTGAGCTTCCGGTGTATTGTCAGCTTGTATGTCTTGAACTTCGCCTGTCGCAGCATCCGCATCATCGAAGTTCTGTTGATGCCGATCGCCTGGGAACGATGCCGAGTCGATCGTTTTGGACTTCTCTGGACGGACTCATTCAGAAGCTGGGCGCGTGCAGTTGTCCTCACTCTCCTTGGTGGTCCGGGCGGGCTTTGCTTGAGAACAGTGCCTTTGGTTCTAAATTTGTTAACCCATTTAGCTATCAGAGATGTGGTTGGCGCCTCAGCAAGTTTCCTCGGTTTAAGTTGAACCGCGCAAAAGAAACGTCTCTACACAGAACGCGTTTTGCTCAACACATGGCGGCGTTTGACAGACTAGCCTATAACTAAACAAATAAACAATATTTCAAGATTATGGTTGTCATAGTTACGTGCCACAGTGAACTGCACGCGAAAATAAAAAAAATATTGCTGAGTTTTTTTTTTAATATAGTAATTTTGTTGGGTATCTGGACCACCCGGTACCTATTCAAGTATATAAAGGTTGCATTCAACCATTCGCGACAAAAAAAGAACTTCTGTCAGATATTGAAACTACTGGTATCACGTCTGTGCATTTCAATGCAAAGTAACTATAGCTTCTATGTCGTGCTGCTTGTTATCTTGCCCGAGCTACTTTGTTGGACTTGGTATAAATGAGACTAAAGGTTGCAAGTAAGTCTGGAAAAATATGATATCCATAATATTTGTTGCACATTTCGTAATTCACCTACGGAACTGGTCGAAATCCGGTCCAGATGAAGCCAGTTACCGTTCAACATGGCTACATGGGAACCTATGCAGGTCAATTATTATTTATTTGAACATCTCCTAAATGAAAAACCAGCACCTACGGTTTCTCGATTGGTCTAGTCAAGTACCTACGTCTCCCAGCGTTAATTCTGAAAGGAATAAAACAGTACTAGTGATGTACCAACAAAAGGACTAAGCGCTTTTTGATAGTGGAGACATTGGGAAAATATCATGAACAGTTGTATCAACTTCCTTGACTGCGCATCTGCCAACGACGAATATATTTACGCTTCGGCTTATTGTTCTTCTTCTCAAATCTAAACGTGGGAGAACCAGGCCAGGCTCCTTAGAATATATTACAACATAAAACATTTTACATTTCTTTTCCAGCATTCTTCTTAGCGACAATATAATATACCATTGGAATACCACAGGGTAGTGTGATTCCCCCTACCCTCTCCATGATGATTATCAACAAATGCAACGACATTGTACCAAAAATTGACGCAGCTCTCTGTTTCAGGCGTCGTCCTCCAGTGCCGGTTTCCTGCCGGACCTGGTACCGTGCGCGGGACGGAAACTCAAGCGGACATCTGCTGCCCTAACCAGAGCTAACAGGACAGACAGGACAGACAGGACAAACAGAACAGACAGGACAGGCAGGGCGGACAGGACAAACGGAGCAGACAGGACAGACAGGACAGACAGGACAGACAGGACAGACAGGACAGACAGGACAGACAGGACAGACAGGACAGACAGCGGCGAGGCAGAGAGCAGCACCAGCGTACCACCAGATGGTGCCTCGAGCTCCGGTGTGCCTTTAAACGACCGCGTGCGCGCCAAGATGCGCACTCCGGCTTTGCCTCCTGGCGCTAACAAAGGACAGTCACCATCGAAGAGCCGACGGCCGCCACTTGCTGTCCCTGGTGAGAGGAACCATGCTGACAACAGTGCAATTCAACCTGTTACAAGTACCAACGATAATATGATCTCAGATGTGCAAAAATCCGCCGTCCGAAGAGCGAAGCTCACTGGAGCGTCGTTAGGTGGCAGCAGTGGTAAGCTAAAGCCACCGCTGCCTGTCAGCGTCGGTGACAGTGAATATATGCAGATGCGACCAAAACTGCTACCCAAGAAGCCTGAGTACGCCAACATTGACAGCTGTGCGTCCTCCTGCGCCGGTGGCGACAGTAGCGCCTCTAGCGGCGAGCTGCCGGACCCAGCCGGCGACCTGCAGGCGATGCTGTCCAGCCTGAGACTCCGTTCAGACAAGGGAGGCCGGACGCTGTCGTCGGCTGCTCCCCAGCGGCCGGGCAGAGCCACACTGCCGGGTCGCAAATCGGCCAGGAGCTCGAAGCTCTCCAGGATTAAGGCGGCCAGTCTGTTGAAGGAGACGATGGAACAAAATCGCCGGGAGCGAGACCGGCGGAGTTCTGAACGCTCCGTCAGCCCCGGAGACTGTGGCCGGAACGTGTCTCAGAGGAGTCCAGAGCAGGACCACAGCTCCCGATCACACCGCAGCAGGCTTCCCTCTCCCCCAGAGTTCGGCTACGACATCGACAACGTCTCCAGCTTCCTGTCGCAGGCCACGGCCCGGACTCCGGCCAACATCCCCATGGTGGTGACGTCCTGCACCGAGCTGTACGTGCTGAGTCCCGCCGCCTCGCCAGAGCGGCCCACCATCGCCGTCCAGCTGGGCATCGTGGTGAACGCCCTCTTCAAGCGGCGTCAGTGGCTGTACGTTCAGACGCCGCACAGTCAGGAGGGATACCTTGCGTACAGCGCCTGCAGCGCTCTGGGGGTCCTCCCGCGCAGGACGACGGCGAGTCCCTGGGACTGGCAGCAGACAGTGGAGCTGCAGCCGCCGCAGCAGCCGCTGCCAGCCGCCGCCAGGGAGCGCAGCTGGTCACCGCCCCGGACCCCACCCGCCGCGCCCGACCCCCACCCTCGCACTCCGCCCACCGCGCCCGACCCTCATCCCAACAAGACCGATACGGAGAAGCTGTATGAGAACGTCACGAGCGACGGCAGGGCGCTGGGGCTGCTGGTGCAGCAGCATGTCCGTCAGCAGCGCGGTCAGCAGAGGGCGCGGCGCGGTCACCTCTCGCTTCAGGCTCACTCCCGGTCGGCGTCCAGCGCCTTTCGGCGGCTGCAGGCGGCGGAGGTGGCGCCATCCCGCAGCAGACTGGTGGCGCCGCCCAGCGGCCGCATGGTGGCGCCACGCACCAACAACAAAGCGGTGATCTGGGACGGGTTTGTGAGCTATGGACGAAATACGCTGACGGTGAGGAGAGGTGATATTGTGATACTGCTGAATACGTCGGTGGGAGACTGGTTCTGGGTGAAGGATGCTGACGGGCGGGAAGGATACATACCGGCTGTTTGCGTGGGGTCAGGGCTGACCTGACCTGACCTGACCTGACCTGACCTGACCTGACCTGACCTGACCTGACCTGACCTGACCTATCCTGTCCTGTCCTGTCCTGGCCTGACCTAGCATGTCCTGACCTGATATGACCTGACCTGACTTGACCAAACCTGCTCTGACCTGATTTGACCTGACCTGACCTAACCTGTTCTGACCCTGACCTGTCGTGACCTGACCTGACCTGACCTGACTTAACCCAACCTCCGCCGAACGCTGGCTCGTCGTCTACGAGGCCACCACGATTTCCGTGTTCTACCGTATGATTGTACGTATGTTTGTTTGTGTTCGGACACCTGTGATTCGGGTACTTTCATCGAACTTCTCGAGCTGTCTTTCACTTACAAGAACTACTTTATTCCATGTGATACATGTTTTCGTGCTTTAAACATGGTGACTTTTGATCATTATAAACATTTTAAAATTGCAAAGGAATGCATTGTATGCCAGATTCATGTAAGCAAAATAGCGGTAGACGATATGCCAGTTAGGTAGACGGCCAGCTTTCATGGTGTCAGTATAAACCAAATATGAAACCGCTGTGACTGTATCGATTTCCAACGTTTGTTATTTTGTATGCATGTGAGTCGCATATTAAATAAGACACTAGCAACGCCAGTTTTTATTGAGATCATTCACATGATCGAGTTTACGGCGAATGATGCCAACTCTTAACAAACAAGAATGATAGGCAAGGCACGGCAATCCGCATCTTACAGACAGATGGCTTACTCCTCATTCCAAGCCCCCTCCCCCCCCCCCCATATTCCGCGTCACGGACGACGTTGTCAATATATCGACTTGGCTGCGATGGGAAACCACAAACATGTCGTTAAATCAAAAGGCAAGCTCCATGTGACAGCGAAGCAGGTGTCATAAACAAACACGATTTTGTTAAAGCGTAGTAAAATTGAAATAAGTCATGAACGATAGCCATTGCACCTGGGTAATATTGATCCAGAACTGGGATCAATGTCCTAATCGAGTGCACCTGCCGCTTCAGTTGCAATGCACACAAATACTTATTTCTTTAGAGCTCGCACAGTCCATTGATGTCACGGACACAAAATTAACCCCAATTTACCGAAATGCTCTTCCGAGTACAACAATACGCGTACATCAAGCAACCTAATTTTCGGTATTCCCGCGCCGAGGCTACCCACGCGCCGTCTAGGCCACGGGGCCGGCCTGGGAGTAGCCCACGGCAGCGGCCATGTCCTCGTAAGAGCCCCCGACCCCGGGCTGGTCCTGCGACACGCTGTAGGGCGGCGGCGCGCTGTACTTCTCGGGCAGCGCGACCGCCTCCTGCATCTCGCGCTGCCTGACCCGGCGCGACACCAGCCAGGCCACGACGAACACCACGAGGGTCAGCCCCACCAGTACCCCGGTCACGGCCAGCCCGCGCACAAACGACCGGCGGTGCAGCTCCATCTCTTGACGACGGCCGGCGCGCGAGATGCCGAGGATCCTCTCCAGCTCAGCGTCCTCCGCCGGCGGCAGCGTCGGTTCGGTCACCAGAAACTGGAACTTGCAGTGGCCGTTGACGCTGCGGTAGCCGGGCCGACAGCCGCAGGTCCGTTGGTCCTCCAGGCAGACGGCGTGCTCGTCGAGCGCCCGGCACTGCGGGCTGACCTGGCACTGCTCGCGGAGGGCGCGGCGGGGCAGGCAGCCGTCCAGCCAGGAGGTGAAGTCGGGCCCGCACCGGCACCGGCCGCTGGTGCGGAGGTCGCAGCTGGCGTGCTCCGGGCAGTCGACGTCAGAGAAACAGCGGCGCTGGGATCGGACTGAGACGGCCAGGCCGACCACCAGGAGCACACGGAGTCGCCACATGATCGGGAGACGGCGGGGAGACGACGGGGAGACGACCACTCACCAGCTCACCACGGAGTTAAAAACAGGCACGGGTTCAAAACAGGGTCTCCCAGTAGGTCCCAAACACCACAGTGCTACCCACCGATCCACAACTCCACCATATATCCACTAACTGAGCCACAAGCCCAGCAGAGAGTCACTCAGCGAGACACTGATCGGCTGTCGAGTCACAGGCCGAGGAGCGTACGGCCGCGCATCGCCCGTGACTCCGGCTGCGGCCGCTGTGCCGGGCCGCTCAGTCCTGCTTCGGTTTGCCGTTGGCGGCGTCGTTAGGGGCTGCTGTTGACGCGCTGCTCGCCGCCGATCGATTGGCCAGCCAGCCGCTGACGATCTCTCGAATCAACCGCGCCATGTTCCACAGACAGAGCAACATCAACAGGAAAAAGAACGTCACCAGAATCAGCATGCAGATGTGCAGGATGTTGATGATGCCGTCATATTCACTGCGGCGGTAGCGCATGACTCCGGCCGCCGCCGCAGTCGCTTCCGCTACGTCTCGCTCGTTGGTTCGGTGCAGGCCGCCCGGCCACCACGGGGCCGCCACGGGGCCGCCGCCGTCGTCGTTACCATGGAAACGGTCCGGCCAGGGTTTGTTGACGTTTCGGAGGCCGGCTGCCCCCCGACGGTGCAGTGTTGTGACCCGCTGCCCCGTGTACCGGCAGGTAATATTGATCACGGGTCAGGGCAGGGCCATGCACGGCACATTTCACTGACAACTACTGCACCCCGCCACAGCACCGGTCAACATTGATTCTTGTCGAACATGGCATGGGTTGTAGCTGTGTTAAAACGCTGTTATTTGTTTTCATGGGTGTATGTGCCTGAAATGCTTATTGTACCTATATGCATGGGCGTGGTACACTACAGATATGTGCGTTTACGTGTGTATGTGCGTTTTTTTGTGAAGATCATGCATAAGCGTAAGAGCCGGGGAGGGGCAGGGGGGCAAGTGCTCCCCACGCGAACTTTAGGCGGAGGGCAACGCCCCCCCCCCCCAACTTTTGTGTCTCAATATCTTGTCCAAAATTAAAATTCAAAATTAAGGCAATTTTTTTTTTCTCAAGGCTTAAAACAGTGTGTGTCCTTTTAGAGCCTTGATGAAAGGAGCGTCAATAAACTTATCAAATCCAGTGAAATGTTTCATCATTGGAACGTTCCATCATTCTAAACATGACAATTTTGTACAATGTCTTTCCTTACAAAACATTTATCTGCTTCAGTTCAAAATTTAGGGATATTCGTGTCTTTAAATAATATTTTGATAATTAAAAGTATGTAGCCAGTGCCACTCATGAAATGCATCGGGGCTTCGGCAGCAGTTATAACGTGACTATACGGTCCTGCTCGGGCTGTGGGATGTAGTCCAACCGTTTCATATTTTCCTTTCGTTGAATGCGTTACACGTCCTATACATATAGCTTAGGTCTTATATTTAATGCATTAGGGCATACCGAGTTTTCAATGTTGATTTTCTTCCCTCCGATGTGATTTACCAGAACGATCCATACCTACTCCTATGCGGGCAATATTGGACCGCTCGGGACGATTTGCTATGTCCGTGAAGTTAGCGGCAGCGGCAACACACAGTTCCGGCGACCACTTCCGATTTTCACCAAAATTCGTATATAGGTCAATGACACCAACCTATTTCCGAAAATCGGGTCCATTTTGCGATAGCAATCGACCTTCAAGGTCAAATTCAAGGTCAAAGGAAGGGGAACGCTCTACGGCCTAAAGTTACCGTCCGATTGCAATCTCAAATGATTCCTTGGGTCAAATTCTAGCGTTAGCGAGACATTCAGCATTCTAGGTAGGATGGTAACTTTACACTCTAGAGCGTTCCCCTTCCCTTGACCTTGAATTTGACCTTGAAGGTCATGACCTAGAATGCTGAATGTCTCGCTCACGCTAGAATTTGATTAGAGAAAGATTTAAATGTCATATTGCCTCGTAATTTTGGACAGCATATTGAAACACAAAGTTAGGGGCGTCGCCCCCC
>JARFNZ010036876.1:0-14128 GCA_031763405.1 Balanus nubilus
CCCCGGGGGCGGGGGGGCGGTCGGGAAGTGGTGGAGAAAGCTCTGGGCAGATGAGTTCGGTGGGCTTTACGTGGTTGACGGTGATGATTGTTGCATCAGTTGCCTGCTCAACATTGGTTTTGCCAGGCGAATACTGCGGACTCGTGAGCGGTTCAAGCCGACCCTGATTTGCGGTGCACTGTCGGTTGAAAATTGTTTGGCCCTGTGATCAAGTGAGTAGAGCTTCTGGCTAGATTGTGATTTTGCTACATAATGCGAAGTGCGAGTGGTCCACTTGGCATCGTTTGTTATTGGACGGCAATCTCTAATGCCATGTTGTATTATTGCTGCGCTTAACGGTACTTGTCTTTGATTTCAGGCGTTTGGCGTTGACAGGTTCAAGAAGAATCTGAACAGCACGGTTCTGGGCTTTAACCATGTGCTTGCCAAAATGTTCCCACAACAGAATGCCGGCACCCTCCTCACCGAGCCTGTCTCTCCCATGGACGCCCGGAAAGAGCGGTAAGTGTTGACTTTCCAAATAATGTCACTAGTATTCGCTTTCAGAGTTTCAATACGGTCAGTACTCACATGAAGGATGTGTGAGCCCATGGCGATTTGATAGTTACAGTTAACCACTGAGCGATTAAGTGAATCACCAGTCCTCCATCTGTAAACAAAACGTTTTTTGAGTCGGTGAGCTACCCAGAAATAGAAGTCAGTTTTAGCCTCTTGGTCCGTGAGTCTGTTCAGTGCCACTGTGCCGTCCTGCATCAAGTGGGGTGACTGTAAAGACCATCCAACCGTGACGCCACCGACTGTGACAGTGGCGATAGCTGTGATGCCCCGCTCCGTCACCACCTCGGACCGCCAGCTGACTCAGCTTCCCCCGCCATCAGACTGCGGGAGACGGCCAAGAAGGCCACCGAGCTGGCCAAGTCGCGAGCTGGCTCCATCGTGCCCCAGGCCGCCTGCGCCGAGAAGGACGCCCGGTAGCTCCCCTCCTGATGGCAGCTCCGAGGGACCAGCAGCTGCCGTGCTGGGCTGCTGGGGAGTGCGCTCTTGTAGTTGCTCTCATGTGCCGCTGGGAGGTCTGGTAGCTGCCCTCTTACGCTGCTGGGAGGTCTGGTAGCTGCCCTCCTACGCTGCTGGGAGGTCTGGTAGCTGCCCTCCTACGCTGCTGGGAGGTCTGTTAGCTGCCCTCCTACGCTGCTGGGAGGTCTGGTAGCTGCCCTCCTACGTTGCTGGGAGGTCTGGTAGCTGCCCTCCGTGTTGCGGGCCTGCCCTATTGCGTCGTTGGGAGGTGCGTTAGCTGCCCTCCTGCTAGCTTAGAAGACCCGCCAGCTCTGCGGGACCGATTTAAACCTCACGGATGTAAGCATCTGACCGACACAACCGCTGCAACGGTCTGGAACAGATCCAAATCGGATCCAATCAGCCCATTTGTAATTCGTGGTGGCCGCCGGCGGCTCCTTATCGCTCTCGTCCTGATGGCTTGTAGACCTGCAGGACATAACAGTTCCAATGTCAGGGAAGGGCATGAGCTTGGAGATGCAAACCATCCCCTGATATATTCCTAGAGAGCGCGGTGTAAGTGCGATGCGATGCAGTGCGCGCTAGTGGCTCAATCACACGCGTTGTCGGCCGTGATTGCCTGATTTGCCGCCTGACTCAGCTCAGATTGAGCACGTCAGTTAGGGCGATTAGGTGCAGGCATCCGTGAATCGCTAGGTGGTCCTAGCCGCTCCGAGTGTTTGCTCCTTGCGTGGATGAAGTAACCTCATCGTGTGGCCTGTGCGAGTGAAGCCCGGTGGTGTGGTATGTAGTCTCTACCACCGTTTGCGTTTGGGTGTGGCGTTCGACAAAGAACGAGCCCAGACCCAACCGACCGCCTTGTAGTCTGGAGGGTTGCGTGCGATGTTTGATTGATCTGTGCGGTGTTGGATAGTTGCATGGGCCAAGAAACGCAGACAGACTGAATTCGAGGTCATGTAGTTTTTCTACAGGTGTGTGGGTTGCTGTGTATCGGAGCTTGGGTCCCAGGTGCTAGAGGTTGCAATGAGTTGTGCTTATGTTGTTAACTAGTAATTGCAGTGGGTTGCGCCTGTCTTGCAAAAGTCCTGGACGTGGCGCGTGTGTGGAAACGGGCATCGCAGAGCGGGACCAATCTCGGCAAACACGCCGCTCTACTGCCGCCATATGTTCAGACAATTGCTGGAGATGTTACCCCCATGGGTCGCTTGTACCCGGGGCCAGTGAGTTTGTTTTTCGAGTGAAGACATTTGAACTCAACAAGAGCTTGATTCTGACAGTTGTTTTGTATTGTTTTGATCGACGCTAATGAAAGACGTTTTCCGACGTTTGCCCCCTCACAGAAACAATGCATAACTTGTTATTTTGTTGCTTGCCCGCTTGCTTAGTTTATCCCACTTTGTATCAAGGCGTCGTATTGTCAATTGAGCGCCTTGAGACCGTACGTTAGTCGTATTTGGTGCCACCGTCATGTCGGATAATCAGTGGAGGGCCCCGCTTCCAGGTCTGGTCCAACGTAGTGAGAAGTGATCTAGTGTGAGGTAATATTGTTGTGAGCATACGTCAACAAAATACACATTATGACATAAGGTCGAATTAATTTACCTTGTATTACGAGGGGATGGCTTGCGGCGCGCTTTGGAAGTACGGCTCCGCATGGATGCTCCTCGTGAATGTCACGAATATCCATCGCAACGCAGAAGAAACCGACCCAATCCAACACAGCCTCAAGAAACTGGGAAATATATTCAGGATAATTGAGTGCCACGGACATGATACACACTGGACACAGTCATATTCACACAACAGCTTTACAGAGGGGCGAGTCGGGCCGCCATGTCTCGGCCCAGGACCGGCGCGGCGCGCGCCACGCGCTACTAACGCCCTGGACAGCCAGGCACATCGGTTATACAAACAACTATGTACACAAACACGCACAAACACGCGGACGCGCCAAGTCGCGCGACCGCGCAAACATCCGACCATTTGTAGGAGAGCGGTGAAATGTTACGAAAAATAAATAACCGATGAATGGTGAAATCGAGTAGCTGCATTAGCGTATGACTGGGGCCGCGGCAGACGGGGCGGGTTCGATCCCTGCTCTCCCCGGCCGCCGCGCGCCGGGCTCTCCGTGAATCTGAGTAAAGCGACGAGTAAAAACGGCTACTACAAAATACCTGATCTCTCGCGCATCTCACCGGTTCCAGGAATCATTATGCCTAATCTAGCATGAATTTGTACACAACTATGATCCAACTGCGGAAAGACCTAGACGGGCTCTATGGGTGTCCGGCGCCCGGGAGCAGAGCCTCGGGACGCGTCGCGCGGGGCGTCGCGTCCTCTACTGGGGGTTGAGCTCGAGCCAGCGCGCCTCAAACAGCGTGCGCATGCTGTGGCCGGCCTTACCGACCGGCGAGTCGTCCTCGTTGAACGTCTCGCAGTTGTTGAAGATGATGCGCATGTCGGCGGTGAACTCGTCCTTGCTCTTGTACCTGCCGCACCAGGCCAAAGGTCAGGTCAGGGCAAGGTCAGTCATACGAGGTCACATGGCAGACTGGTGAAGTGTGCATAGTTAAAACTGGCAGGACGAATAACAAGGGGACCAAATAACGTTAATGTAAAAGTTATGTAAAACCAATTAAATAAACATACATATTTTATTGCGAGTAAAATAAAAAGTTACACTGGTTCCCGTTCATCTGCCAAAAAATGTTACAGTCAATCAGTAAAACATCTTGCAAATGTATAGGTCCTTATACAGTATAATACTGAGAAAACATCGTTAACTGCTAACAAAAACAGCACATACGCTAACGACGAAACGCGACGTCGTCCCGCCAAATGCCGTAATGCTGGATATGATCGCTGTCTCACTCCTGTCGCAACCACCGCTCAACACTCACACTCCCTCGTTGATTCGCTTCTTTATCGTGCTGAGATCCATTGGGTTCTTGATGATTTTCTTGTAGGTGGGGAACTGTTTGGTGTTGACTGGCAGTAGGAAGGGCCACGACTCATCGTGAGCCTCTAGTTCGGCGAGCACTGTCCGGCACATGGCCATCTCCTTGGCCAGCTGTGTAAAACACACCGAGTCAGATATATAGCCGAGATCACCGTCTGGCACATGGCCATCTCTTGGCCAGCTGCGTAAAACACACCGAGTCAGATATATAGCCGAGATCACCGTCCGACACAAGGCCAGATTCTCCTTGCCCAACTGTGTAAAACACACATCGAACGTCGCATACACGGTAGCACGCCCGGCCTACACTGTACAGCCCCCAGGACTCTGTATGACGCGTGGCCGTGTCCATGGCCAGCTGTCAACACCCACATAGCCTTACAAACAACGGCAATATTAGCCCAAGTTGGGCAGGCACATGGGCTCTGGTCACCTCCTCAGTCCGCCGTCACGAAATAATGCAACTTTACTAACCATTGCATCATATTTGCCATTCATCTAACACCCAATTTACGGCATGGGGGTTAGGTTGCATCAGAGCTCAGCGTTGGCAGCACGTTTTGGACGTGGCTGGTTCAAACAGGTTTGATCGACCGCGGCCTCATTGATCGACACGAGCCTATCAATATATCATGGACTTCAGACATCACGGAGATAAGCAGACCATTCCTCATATATGAAACAAAAATCCAGTGGAACGAGAACGCCCCACCGGAAATTCAGACAGCCTTCCTTTACCAACCCGTCAGCCTAATGGCCGGTGCAGGAGAATGGGGGGGGGGGGGGGGGGACGAACCGCAGGGTACGCACCTTCTTATTGCCGCGCTCCTTCTTTGGCGGCGACTCGCGCTCCTCAGCGGGTCCGTCGGCGGCCCCGTCCGCCGCCTCCGGGGGCGGCTTGGCCTTCTTGGAGCGAGACTTCTTCGGACTCTTGTGCGCACAGGCCGGACAGTGCCACTTGCCGCGCGGCACCTGAGGGACAAACGACGAATGTCAACGATCCGCTGCTAAAGCACTTGTGCCATTCATTTGTGGTGGGAGTTGACATTGCAAGCGAAAATGACGTTGATTGTTGGTGTAAAAACAAACAAAATCTGGAATTTCGTTGTCAAATAACGTTATACGTGGACCAAGACAATCTATATTTCAGCCACATCCTTGTATCGGATCCCCATTAATATTTGACGCCTTTGCTGATGCCGCCCACTAGCTCACAATGGCCAGCGTTAACGACACCGGTCCCCTCCCCAGTCCGCCACACCCGTGCCAGAGCTGCCGCAGTGCCCTTCACTTTCCGCTTCCGTCCCGCTTGGCAGTTGGCACACAGCCAACGACACACGACACGGCACGCCCGGCATCCTCTATCGTGACCAGCCGCGTCCCTGGAATTCCTCGGCCGTCTGAATCCCGCGGGTTTCTCTGCAATGTCGGTCCTCACCTTAGCCACGGGAGGGGTGACACACTCGGGGTGGAAGGCGCGCGGGCAGCCCTCGCAGAGCAGCACCTTGCCCTCGCCCTTGCCGCAGACGACGCAGGCCCGCTCGCCGGTCGCCTTGTTGACGCACTCGAAGCAGTACCTGGTGGTAGGGCAGATCAGGGACGCGTCATGGCCGGGCAGGGCATCACGGTTAGAATGGCGACGGCTAGACTGGCGTAGACAGCATCACGGTTAAATTGGGGACAGTTAGGCTGGGGTAAACGACATCACGGTTAGACTTCAGACTCATTATTTACAGGGAGTGCAAGTATCAAGCACCGTCATTTTTACTTCCATTTGGAATGTCAAAGCTCATGCTATTTTTATTGACTGCGCATGTTTAAGCCAAGCAGCAGAAATAAAAGAGATCGGAACCTCAATTTCGATAACTCAAACATAAATAACAGTGAAACTTATCGCAGCTTCGTTAATCAGCAAAGCGGCCTTATCCCGGCCGCAGCCCTCCCGCCCCGCCTCTGCCCTCCGGGTACTAACCAGTCTCCGTCCGGTATGGTGTCCATTGCCGGCTTGAAGCAGTAGGTGTGGTAGCCCTTGTCGCAGCCGTCGCAGAGCAGCAGCTTCTCCTCGTGGTCGCCGCTCGTGCAGAATTGGCAGTTCTGCTGACGGAGTGGCCCGTCAGAGCCAGGGTCAACGCACGCGCTCACATGCACACACATAGACACTTGGAGAGTCGAGAGCGCAGCCGCCCGAGCAGGAGGGTTAGCGCAACGAAAGCTGCATTCAGCCATAGCGGAACAAAATTATTGATGTGAGGAATATATTGATAAGCGGGCAAGACGAACTAATTGGAATACGTTGTTAAAACAAAGTACAGGTGCCTGCATGCAACCCGTGCTAGTAATGGAACTCAGTAAATGTGAGAAACAAAAAGGTGATTCGAGCATGAGGTGCCAAAGAAAAAAAATACTCCCATTCAAATAAAAGTTTAAACGAACAAAATGCAACCAAGTTCACCGAGTTAATAAGCAAGCATTAGAGTAGCAGCGTTATCACCACAAATCCACCGAGTACCACCATCTCCTCCCTCCCTCGCCCTACTCACCGCCTTCATGATGGACTTGTCCCACGCCACGGACATCTCCAGCGCGTAGAGGCACATGGAGACCTGGGCGGCGGTGGTGGTGCGGGGCAGCGCGTCCCGCCAGACCAGCAGCGGCCGCGGGATCGTGTTGTTCTCCTCCGTGCCGAGGTTGGAGAGGCTGAGGTCGGCGCCCTTGGAGGTGCCCAGCGGCGGCTTCAGGTAGCGCCGCTCGATGTTCTGCTCGAGGTCGACCAGTCGGTCTCTGGCCAGCGTGACGGCGTTCAGGCGGCCCTCCTGCGGCTCGCAGGACGGCGCGAACAGCTCCCGGTCGCCGGAGGTGCGCGGCGGCAGCCGCCACGTCTGGGGAGGGGGAGGGTGGTCAGGGTCTGAGGG
Organism: Balanus nubilus; assembly: GCA_031763405.1. Classification (NCBI taxonomy): domain Eukaryota; kingdom Metazoa; phylum Arthropoda; class Thecostraca; order Balanomorpha; family Balanidae; genus Balanus; species Balanus nubilus. The sequence goes on from JARFNZ010036876.1 coordinate 6,886, forward strand.
AGGGAGGGGTAAGAAGGTCGCAAACCGCACCGGACCGCGCTCTGCACCGCGAGTAAGCGACAAGGGAGAGCAAGCCAGAAAGCGTAATAGGATGTCCTACTTTAAACGGAGTTTTTGGACATCTCAGGATCTCTTCATTGTTTTATTCTATCCAATTACATATTCTATTGTTAACATATTCTATTTGTTTTATTCACTCCAATTTTTCATAATTTTCTCGTAAATTCAATGTTCTTTGGCCTTCTAGTTTTCATTAATTCGATACGATTGTGGTGTATGTCATGCTGCGTCGCAGTCTCCAACGGTACATTACGTTTTTTTTTTGTCCAGCTCCAAAGTGGTTAGCGCTACATTACGTAAGTGTTCCTTTGCGTGCTACACACAATTGATTTGCTCGTCTTTGGACATAAAAAAACGCTTGTTTCCATGTAAGTATGCGACCAATGTTAAGTGAGTGAAAGGAATGCCTTTTCTCCTCTTAGCTATCATTAAATATTCAGCTTGAAATAAGTTTCAAAATAGAAGTCATGATAGCGTAGGAGCAAAAAGGCTTCTCTTTCACTCAGTTAACGTTCGTCTCCGGTTAAGGATGCTGAAAACTGTGTCAAATTTGGGTCACTCTAACCGTACCAAAACTTGAGGGTTAAATAGCATTGAATTTATGACGTTAAATTCTGAAAATTGGAGGGAACGAAACAAGGCGAATATAGAACGAAATCAAGTGATCAGAGCTGTTCACGGACAACTTCATTAAAAAATGCGACATCCTTCTACCCAAGGCTATTCAGCCACCACTGGCGAAGTTTATACCATCCCGATCCACCTATGGGAGATATGGCAGTTTGGAATGGAAACTAAATCAAAACCACATATGTGCCAAAGCCCAGAGGATGCGATTTACGCGATCGGGATCGGTAACATTAACACTAAGACAGCTGCCTGCCGGGTGACCGGTCAACCGGGCCACACCACCACTAACCTTGAACTGCATGCTCGCCTGCGCTATGCGCTCCTCGAGGTTCTCGACGTGCTCGAGCAGCAGCATCTCGATGTTGACGGCCACGTCACGGCGGTAGGAGCCGGGGACGTCCGGCTCCGGCACCGGCTCGGCCGGCGCCGCAGGCTTCTTCTTCATCTCCTTGGGCTTCTTCTCCTTCGTCTCGTCATTGTCTTCACTCTTCTCACCCTCGCCCTCGCCCTCGCCCTCGCCTTCGCCTTCGCCTTTGCTCTCCGCCGCCTCGCCATTGCCCTCGGCCTCGCCTTCCGACCCTGCGTCCGCCTCGTCTTCCTCCTCTTCTTCTTCCTCGTCGGCGTCCGGCGCGGCAGAGGACAACGTAATCTCGGCAGGGTTCACCTGGCAGAACGGAGGCGTCAGCGGTGGCCGGCGAAGGACTATTTTCCCGTGTTTCTGTCTGTCGTTCTTTTAATGGGATCTTTCATTCAAAGGTGATCATCGTTTATGCATTCATTTCCCTTTTACCTGAACATCTGATTCGAATACATATTTGATTTATCGTATCAGTTCGTTAAAAACAATGCAATGCCTCTCCAACAAGTTGAATGGCTTCTTCTGCCTATTTAAGCGCAGCTAAGAAGCACATGCAGGGCCTGAGCCTTCAATGAAAAAAATATTTATGGCATCCTACCAGAGATATGTGCCATACTAGGCCGGAAACGATGCTCTTCATTAGGTAAGATTCGTGCAAGTGACACTGATGAGAAGCAAAATATCAAACCTCAAAATTAAACTAGAAAGCTGTGTCAACAAAACAATGATACCAACTATGGTGACTGACATGCAGACACGAATAATTCCGTGTTCTCGCCAGAAAACAAAGACATAAAAGTGTACGAACAAAGGCGCGATAAACCTCGCCGGAACGAAATTACGAAGCGTCTATCGAGTACTCGTTTCGGTTCGCCAACTTACTACGATTTGATTTTTCTCAGTTCGCTACAATCGCGGGAAAAACATGTCAAGTACTCGTACCTTACTCGGACCAACACATAGTTTGCACTTGCACGGTGCTCATGGGTGTTGTTACGATATCACCGGACGAACGATATCACAAGCACAAGCGATCAACCGAATTTAGCTATTACTAATTAGTTAATCTATTGTTCATTGCTGACTTTTACGGGGCGACGCAAACACACCGAGAGGAATTCGAACACAACGAAGCTGTTTCACTCACCAGTTCGCAAGCCTCCATGACTGTGTCTTTGCAGGTGAGGATCTTATTTTTTAGAGGCCTCTCTCGGATGCCGCGATTATGCATGGCGTTCACGACCTGGTCAATCTGGGCGGCGTCGGATAGCCGCCACCAGCCGCGCTTGTACTCTGCGGGAGAGGGAAGACGGGGCTCTCAGTCACGTGCCATCTCAGTCAGAAAGTGTTAGGCGGCAAACAAGCAATGCCGTGGAGATGCTGACATTGCTGACGTCATTGCTCAGCACGGTACCGTCACGAAATTCGGACTCGCAAAACAATGGATTTATGAATATCAATTGACATCAGTGAAAATGCACAAACTGACAAGGAATGCAGCTTACAGCAAAAAAAAAAACACAATGAGCAGCATGAGCCACCGGGTGTTCATGAGTAAAGGAAGATAGCGGGGATACGACCCACTTATTCACTCCACACTGCAGCCATGAGCCCATTCCGTCGTGGTACCGTGGAACACCACCTCCCCGGCCCCTCCGACCCCCCACACCAGCAGTCTACCAGTCCCGTCCTCACCTTCGGGCACCTCCAGCGCCTCGTCCTCGCCATTGTCCTCCTGTTCGGTAGCGGCGTGCTCCCCGGCCCCCGTCCGGCCGCCGCCCCGCTCTGCCACAGACTCCTGATCGTCGTCCGACAGCTCCGTGATGGTGCTGAAGTCGCACGGCTCCTTGGGCAGCACGCTGAACCACAGCTTCTCGGGCGCCTGCAGCGCCTGCAGCAGGTACTGGGACGGCACCAGGCCGAGGCCAGGGATCTGGATGGCGCCGTTGACTTCCTTCAACGCGCCGCTCGCGCCGAGCGAGGCCAGCGACGCGTTCAGGTAGCCGACGAGGTGTTTGCTGTTGAGTTGCGGAGTGTAGCTTGGCGTGGACAGGATCGTAGCGGAGGGTTTGCTGGTCGCCGGCGCCGCCGCTGCCGCTGCGACAGGGTTTTCGGCCAGCTGTTTGATAGCGCTGAGGCTGTCTTGGACGGACGGCGAGCCCGCCGCTGCGGGGTCAGGTTTGACGGTGGCAGCAGGTTCGGTCTTGACCACACCCTCTTCCGTCGCCGGCTCAGACTTCACCGCCGCAGGAGACTCCATCCGGACCGGCTCGTCTTTGATCGGCGCTGGCGACTCAGGCCTCTCAGCCTTCACCAGCGCCGGTTCCGACTTCACCGGCAGTTCCGGCTTGACGTCGGTCTCCATCATGACTGGCGATCCGTCCGCGGTTGGACTCTCGCCGTTCAACCTCGGCGACTCGCCGCCGGACAGACCGTTCTCAGCCGCTGCCGGCGGCGCGGCAGCGTCGCCATTCGGCAACCGCTTCTCCGCCTCCTCCGACTCCGCCGCCTCAGTCTTCGTCGGCGTTGAGTTGGCGTCCTCGTCCGCCGGCTCGGCGAGTCGCGGCCGCTTGCCCTCCTGTGATGAGGGCGATTCGGCCGGTCGCTTCTCTCCCGCCTCTCCGGCCGCCTCCGCCTCCCGGCGGCGGCGGCGCTCCAGGTGCAAGGCGCGTCGCTGGTCGTACCGCTCGTCGGCGCCAACGCCGCTCTCGAGGCTCTCGACGTAGATGCCGCCGGCGCGGGGCAGCACCCAGAAGGCGCGGTGGTAGCGGTCCTGGCCCAGGCTCGTGGGACGGATGGTGCGGTTTCCCTCGTAGATGTCCCGACTTAGGTTGTTGTTGTGGTTGTTGAGCTGCTCTATCCGCTTGTGAAGCTCCTCGGCGCTCATGGAGTTGACGTCCACCTCGTCCTGGAAAAGTTAAACTTGTTTGAACATCTGGCTTGGACGATTATAATTAATAATGACGAGCATTGATAACATCAAGTCCATCTGACTAGTTGAATATAACCAAAGTATTTGATCCAATACGTGTAATAATGTGGATAATAATACAAAATGTTGTACTTGACATTAATAAATTTGCATACATGCAACACCTCCAAAAAATAACTCAGCAAGATCACTGGCCAGTGTCAACTCCCTAAATAACCTAGTCCCGGACAAGAATGAACAATATCAACCTCCCGAATAAATTGCACAACTGATCAGACCCAGCTCCCCGATTGGCACTCACACTAACATCATCCCAATCGAACACCCGTCCCGCCTACTTACATTGATATCTCCCTCATCAGCAGCCTCGCTCTCGTTGGCGCTCTCATCCTTCTCCTCCTCCTCCTCGTCCTCCTCCTTGTGCTCCTCGGGCTCCTCCTTCTTGGCGGGCTCGCTGAGCCGCGTCGTGTCCCCCGTGTCGCCATTCTCGCTCGGCTCCGGCGGCACCGGCCGGCTCGCGAGGTGCCGCTGGGCGAACTTCTTGGCGTGCAGCATCCGCATGCGCCGCAGCCGGCCGTCCAGGTTCCACTTCTCCTTGCGCTTTGTGTTGACGACCTCGATCGTGCTGTCGACCTGTGGGGGCGAGGGAGCCCGTGATGTTGTGATACAGGTGGTTGAGCCCGAGTAGGACGAACAACAAGGCTAACACAACAACTGAAGGCGGATGTTTATTGAGTATTCAATAAGTGATGATGTATGCTCCTCGGCAATCCATTGACTTCATTCGAACGTCACCATTAACGGCACAAAATCTCGTTGGCATCGATAGCTACGGAAACAAATGAAAAACGAAACAACTCCTATTATGATGTGAACGGTAAAACTCCCGTGATGATATGAACGGTAAAACTCCCGTGATGATATGAACGGTAAAACTCATATTGTGATGTGAACGGTAAAGCATGGGGACCAGTGAAGGCATGGACATCACCTACTCCTCCAACTCATCAAAGGTGACTTCACACTCACCTTCTCCTCCAACCATCCAAGGTGAACCCACACCTACCTGTCGGAGGACGGCCTTGTTCTGGAGCAGGTCGTTGCAGAGGTGCGCCAGGATCTCCGTCTTCTCGGTGGGGTTGAGCGCCAGGTAGGGCCGCTCCGACAGCCACTGCGACATCTGGTACGTCCGGTTGGCGTCCATGGCATCCTGGAAGTCGGCGTTCTTGGCGCGGCAGTGCGGGTCGCGCTGGTTCGGGCACAGCCCCGTCAGGGTCTTAACCTGAAACACGGCGCACCGGCGGCGATTAAGGCCAGAAAGGCGTGGCTTGGGTTCTGGAAGCAACGAAATAAACTTGATAGACTTCTCGAAGCTGTTCTAAAGAGCACGATAATTAATGTAAATTCATGACGACATGTTGTTTGTTTATTGGGGGTTACGGGCGCGCCGACGGCAAAAATTCCTGACGACAAAAATTGGGGAAAAATGTTCAACAGCCAAGGCCTCACAGTTTCAGAAGTTGCATAATATGCGTCCTGCGTCAGCCCGTGCCTCCCCCGTCGTCTCTCCCGACCACTCCATCCATCACGTCCACCGCTCTCACCTCCCCGGACGCGCAGGCGAACATGTAGATCCTGAGCACCTCCGACAGCGCCGTGTGGGTGATGTCGGCCTGGCGGAGGGTCTGGTTCAGAACCGTGACGTGCCGGACGGGATGCGGGATGCCGGGATCCTCCACCGCGCACACCACCAGGTGCGTCAGCACCGACAGCAGCTCCTCCTCGTGGTCGGGCTCGTTCATCAGGCCCTGCTGCAGCGCACCCAGCGACGGCAGCGAGTCCATGTCGAAGCCGAGCGTCTCGCCGAAGTTGTGCAGGAACTCGAACACCATAAGGCAGTTGGCGAACGCCTCTCCCGGCAGACACAGGCCCGGGATCCGTGGCAGCTCCGGCAGCGGCTTTTGGTCTGTATACAGGAGACGGCGACAAGTCACTAGAGCGTTCTATCTAAGCTCGAGTGCTTCATCTTGTCACTCAGATGAACTTGGGCCTCTTTAGCTTTTCGAGTAAAACGACGTATTCTCCCCAACTCAAACCAACCACCTCCTTATACCAGTGGTCATTCTCCCTTGCCCCTGTAATATACTTTTCTTGCAAATCAGCCCAACACAGACCTACCCAGTCCTCCCGTCTTCTCACTAGTGAGAGCCCCATCTTCCCCAGTTCCTCTCCCGGTCCCTCCCGTCCTCTCACCGGTGAGCGCCATGTCCTCTCGCGGCTTCTTCAGCTGCCGGATCACCTCGGCGTCCTGCAGCCTCTTCTCCCTGCGCCGCTCCTTGAGGGCAGCACGCTCGACCTTCATGTCCTCCCGTCGCCGGTCGCGCTCCTCCTGGCGGCGGCGCGCGTCCAGCGCCTTCACCAGCAGCATGTGGTGCCGCCGACGCTCGCGCTCCTGAGGACGTGGTGGACGTGGGGGTGTTACGTGAGGCGGTGAGCGTGCGTCGAGTCAGCGGGGAAAGCCAGAAAAGTACTGTGCGGAACCCGGCAGTGGGACCAAATGGAAAGTTAGACAATTATATTTGTTGGATTTAGTTGGTTTAAAATAACATTTTATTAGGGAAAGAGAACTAACTTTGTATGTAAAAATGATGGACGGGCAAAAGCTGCTGTAAGTATGCATTGAGATCAATGTGCTGACTTTTCAAATGTACATTCGTGACCGTAAGAAGATGACGAGTTATTGCTTTTAAAATCACGAAAAATAGCAGCTGTGTATATGGCAGTTATACGATCTGAAGCTAGGCTGACTATTCAATGCGCCCGGATGATCAGGGCACATGCCACGGTCCGTTGGAAGGGTTCGGAGGGGTCAAACTAAGGGAGATACACCACCCGAAAGCTGAGCTCATGAGTCCGGTACCGTAAATTTTTCAAAAAATCCATCGACGTCCTTTTTTGAAAATCGACATTTTGTAAACAAGAAATATAATTATTTTCAGTTGGCCAGGGCTGTCGCGTAAATTATGACGTAAATGCTAACAACTGTCATGTTCACCGATTCGTCATGTTCTGCGCTACAATCTCTCACAGAATGCAAAACCATGAGATAGTTTGTTTGGTTGCACGGCTGCATGAAAGCCGAGGTCTCCCGGTTTCGGCATTACGGCGCCCTCCCGCCCGCGTCCCACTTGTAAAATCGCCCTTCGCGACACATGAGCTGCGCACTGCGCGCCGCCGACCCGGCTTACGGGGCGGGCTTTCGG
>JARFNZ010037098.1:0-11939 GCA_031763405.1 Balanus nubilus
AACAACATTTTGACCTTTGATGACCTCTGGAGCCTCAACTATTGCCTTTAGCTCAAATCTGATGGAAAAACGCCACTGGAGCCTTTCAAGAGCTATCGATTGCTTCATTATCAATTTCTTCCTAGCTCTCATAGTTTTCGAGATATCGAGTGATTTCTGGATAAATACCCCGAAAACGGGGAAATTTGACCTATGTTGACCTGAGACAAAAATGACCTAAGTATTTTCGAATGATATTTTTGAGAGCTTTCGTTTGTTTTTTCCGCGGCTTTCTATCTTTCTTAGTTTTGGAGTTAGTGGGGGGTCATTATGACCCCCCCCCCCACCAGGGCGAAGTTGGCGCAGACCCCCACCAGGGCGAGGGATATGCCACGGAACGCCATTTGCGCTTGACATGACCTTGAGAAAAAGGTCACAGGTCACGGAATATCGGGGTCACGGTTTCAAAAGTTTCAGGGTAGGTGTAAAATTTATCATTACTAGGGTATCAAAAGTTTCGTCGCAATCCACCGCTTTTACGCGAGTTATTCCCGAAAAAAACGAGGGGGGTTGGGAACCACCCCTACACTGGCGAGGGTTACGGTACTGTCTTGTGCGTCATTGCAGTTTCCCATGTTCAGGATACTGTCTTGTCTGCCTTTGCAGTCTCTCAGTATATTGTGCTGTGTTCCATTACAGTCTCTCAGTATATTGTGCTGTGTTCCATTGCAGTCTCTCAGTATATTGTGCTGTGTTCCATTGCAGTCTCTCAGTTCACTGTGCTGTGTTCCATTGGAGTCTCTTAGCATATTGTGCTGTGCTCCATTGCAGTCTCTCAGTATATTGTGCTGTGTTCCATTGGTCTCTCAGTATATTGTGATGTGTTCCATTGCAGTCTCTCAATATATTGTGCTGTGTTCCATTGCAGTCTTTCATGCAAATTCCCTGGGATTTGTCGCAATTTCCTTAGCCCTTCACTGTTGGGCAATTTATGGGTATTATCATACATCTTTGTGACATGTGACAGTTACATCTTTGTCAATCGGGCTGACAATTATCGTCGCATCAATGAATTTGCAACGCAACCCCCAACTGAAAATGAAAAGAATTGTGATAAAGGCAAGCGGCGCTAAATTTCGCTAAATAGATTATACTCGGGACGCATTTACGCGAATGGCATAATGCTAGCGTGGAATACACAATGGTGTTTCAGTGATAGCGTTACGAAAACGTAGCCACTACCGTAACTAAATAGCCCGATTCTCCCCCATCGTCGTAACGCCGCTGAAGCTTATGGCTGCCCCATCGCTGCCCACCAACCCACCGTGCATACCACACCGTACCACCTGAAGCCCGGCTATCTCACCATCGAGTAACGGGCGTCACCCGAGCCCGGCATTCATCTGGGACGCCCAGCAGGGACGCTCGAGTCTCGCGGGAGCCGTGAATGCCGCCGCGCACCGGCACCGTGGCGGACAGCAGCGAGCGTCACGGCCCAGAAACGCGCCGACGCGCCGCCGCCGCCGGGTATTGTTGGACGCCGTGGAGGGAGAAGCCGGCTGCTCTTGTGACGTGGGAGATCCCGACGCCGTGGAATAACGTGCACGCGAGACGTGACGCGAACGGCGCATTAGTGGACAAAAACTTTGTGGGTGAAAATGGCAACCTAGTTAGATGTGGCACATGGATACTACGTAAACGCCACGGGCGAAGCGTAATTGCAGGGATATTACTAACGTTGCGAATGCTTGAAGACACGAAAATGCGTTTAAGGAAGCTGAATAGATCAGGACAGATGCGATAGTTCATTGGCCCCTTTTCCTAACGACGCAGTTTTTTCAACTGTTCCCTGGTTATCCCGCTTTTGAGGGTAGGTTTATCGTACCCTGTCCACTCATTCTGAATATTTCAGAGCGATAAAACAATCAGGAAGCCGTTCAGTTGACCGGCTCTGCCGAATGGCTTTACAACCTCCCGATAGCCTTTACTCCCGGATGAGGAGGGACAGGACGGACGAACTGCAGTATAACCGGGTATCCATTCCCTACAACTGTCAGAATACCATACAGATGTGGAGGTATGTCATGAGAGCCATTCGGGATGTCGGGCAACTTGGACACTAAGATAATTGGTCATTGGGAGGAAACGGAAGCAATCATTGGTTGTACCGATATGCCTAATGGTCTTTCAGATAAAATAAATGTCATAAGTGACATGGAATCGCCGCGTGAGATAACATTAAGATAATTAAATGCTAGGACGGCCATGAAGCGATTTGGGTTGCTGTAGAAACATCTAAACTAGTGAATGAAAACAGCGACGTTTGCTGACCGGACCAGGGAACAGTTTCTCGACGTCATCTTTTGTACCGACTCAGTCTTATCCATGCATTCAAACCTTTGGACACAGCCGACTGAGCGTGTGCCCCCCCCCCTCACCCAGAAAGTCACGGTGATCTGTTTGTGACCGGACAAAAACCCAGTGCCGGACGCGGCGATGCGTGTCGCATTGTTACCGGACGAGTGAGCCGCCGGAGACGGTCAGACATACCTCACAGCTAACTGACGCGGGAAGGTGCGGCCACCAGTGACCTTCAGGTCAAGGTGTGACCTCTGCGGTTAAAGTTTAAAGCTCGCCGAGCGGATTAACTTCCCGATATAGGCATGACGTAGACTTTTGTCTGTTGGTTTCGAGACTTCTGAGAGTCTCAATACGAGTCTCAATACGTTTTATTTTACAATCTTGTTTGCAAGTCTGCGTATTTAAATCAGCATTAAGTTCACCACCCAATCAGGAGACCATCTTCAGTCTGGGAAGTCCGACATCAGCTGCAGCGTCGGTGTCGCTGACCGGAGGTCATTCACGCTCCATCACTCGCCCAATCACTCTGAGCAACAATACCGCGACGGCTGCGGCTGGGTGGCCACCAATGCAGCTGGCGTCGGCGGCGCTGGCTGCGCCGCCATCGCAGTCAATGACTGGAGAATGGATCCCGGCATCGACCTACCATCCGTGACGACCCGGGAGAAAGAGACGGCAATCAGAGTGCGATTCATGCTCATTTTTATGGTCTAAGAAAAGGACACAAAAAAGGCACGCGCCAGACGGCCTTCGTTAATGGTCTTCGTTACGTGAAATTCCTCAACTGAGAAAAGGGTGCTATTTTCTTTAATACATTTAGAAAATGGAAAATAACAATTGGACAAATAACAGCTAGCGAGAGAGTGAGCAATAGCAGGAACTGTCTGGTCGGCCGAAAACCTTGTGAAATGAGCGGCTTGGTATCGTCGTCCGCTCCATCGCCACACAGTGGTCTTGGGGGTAGCTTGAGCCTAGGGTCGTCGTCCTATGTTTTCTCGTAATGGGCTCGTAAAACGGAGCTGGACAGGACGTGGGAGCCCCATACCAGACTTATTTATGAACTCTATAATGGGCGAGAACGATGTGCAGCTATCGGAAATGCCGGTGTGCATTCACACCCAGATGGTGCCGGTGGCAATGCTGCGGTAGGTACCGTATTATAACCTGCCACATGCTAAAATGAAGACTGAAACCCGTTTAGGCCCGTAAATATCGACCATAATGGAAATAAATGAAACTGAACAATTCCTCTCTGTGGCTGCTAACAACAAATTATAAATAATTTATTATTTAAAATAACGGCATATTAGGCGCACAATAATTATGCACATGCTGCACATCATTGTCGACACATGATACAGCTGAGCAATTCATGAAAGGCAATTATGAAGGGGTCTGCTTGCGTTGCGAAAACGGAACGAAGGGCGTAAATGGGACAAAAACGTGCTGGATAGACGCTTTTCATTGCATATTATTAGGACCCACCTTGTGTGACTAGGTTGTCTTACTGAAAGGGTATGAATCGTATATGAAACGGGAAGAATAGCCATGCTGAGCGAAATACTTAGTTTACATTGATGACTACGAGCGTTCCACTTAAATCATTGGATCACAACTCCCGAATGGAACGTTCGAGCGCATGTGTTTCATATACTACACACAACGTCATACAACTTCATGAACTCATATATGGCCACCTGAATTGAACCGAACCATGGAATTCAAAACTTTTACTTCATGCATACAAATATTCAGTTGAATGGGAGCATAACCAACAAGTTCACTGATGTTTTCCCTTCTTTCTCAACAAGCACTAATAACAAAAACTAAAAATAGCCTGACCACACCTCAGACAGCTGAGACTGACTAGCGACGGGTCAGCTGTTCTGACTCCTCCCCAGCGCGGCGGTGGAGGTTGCGGTGGCGGCAGTGGTGTTCCAGGCGCCCGTCAGCTGGGAAGGCGGGTATGTTTACCGCCGGTGGGCGGGTGCTCCCACGGCCGACATACTTCCGGTCCCGTGTGTCACCGCAGAACCGTTCTGACACCGCCCACACAGGCGGCCCTGGTGGCGGCGGTGGGTCGGCCTGACCGAGACGTCACTGCGCCGGCACGGAGTGTTCTGTACGTACTTACGAAGCGAACAGAATGCACAGGGTGCACGAAACGCAAATCCACCGCAGAGGATGTAGTGGCGCGCGGAAACTGTTTTCTTTCGCGTTTGTCCCACCGAAGGGATAGTTTATTAGAAACATCGAATACAAAAATTAGCAGCTCAAACACAAACACGAGTAAATCAAACAGGAGCAACACCATGCATTGCAATAGAATACCTGCCACATGCACACATTCTCGTCCGATTTTCCCATCACTGTTTTTATCATGCTAGAACAGCACACCATAAACCGAGCGAGCCACACATTGGCGTTCGTTGTCTGTGCAGCCCGTCTGGCCAAGCCGGGATGGAGCCAGTCACGTCGGCGATCACCGTCCCGACTCCGGGGAGGTCTAGGGGTACCGCCTCGGCCGGGGAGAGCTGTGGAATACCTCCCCTGGGCTTCAGGCGGGCCATCCACCCCCGCCCACTCCCGCCCGCACCGCCTCGCGTTTACTAAACGCGGCAACGCTGCGAGTCGATGCCCCTTCAAGTCAACCACGTAGGTTGACTTCTCGCACGCCCGACCGGCCGACCGGCCCTGCAAATTGTGCTAGGACCAGTCCCGGATTAGCCCGGATGGGTTAGGGTCGGGGTGCAAAAGACGAGAAAAGAGGAACTGCTTTTGTTGTGGAACCCTAGTGACTTATTATCATCGCTTCTGTGTCATTGTCGTGAATTGATACACCTTATTATTTCCGCCCATGGTATTGTAACGCAGGTTCATACCCGGATAAAGTGCCAAGGAGAGAGACTCACAGTCCATCAATTAATATCAAAATAACACGACCTCGGGTAAAATCGAACGATCGTATCGCCTCTCGTCATCACAACCCCTGCATTAACGCGGTTACGAACCAATCAATCATCAGTCACACGATCGGAACAAACACCGACGTCACGGCATCACTGTTTGTGCCGCATCACACTGCGTCTCCGGCGGTGCCTGTGGTCCCGTTGGACGCGGTGATCGCTGTCCCCGGCGGCACCGCCTCGGGCGGAGACCGCGTCGCTCTGATACGGCGCTAATAAGTGGACATCCGGGCAGTGCCGCCGCAGTCGGTCACCAAGACCGGCACGCTCTCCGGGCATCGCGTGCTGACGGCGCGGCACACTGCTGGCAAGCCGGGAAAACACCCACCCGGTGGTGTGCTCCGCGCGATACGAGCACGGCAGACCACGCGGGAGGCCAGCTTTTAACGAAACCTGTCCAACGTACCACCACTCAACTACGTGTGCGTGCGCGTAATTGTAAGTCAGGCCGCGGCGGCGCCCGGTAACGGTTTCCGGACAAGCCGCAATTACATCCGGGGAAAAATGGGCGGCGCTAAACATTAGTGTCCACGGTGGGCGGGGCGAAGTCGAATTTATTCCCGTCGTTGCCGAGGGTAGGCGGGACGGCAGAGATAGAGGATGGACAGAGGAACACGGTACCGGCCTTGTTAGTTTAACATACTTCTTACATATGTGGTGCCGAGGTGTTGGAATGTAAGTGCGGTCCACCGCGGCGGTGCGGAGCGGTTTGAGCTTATGGCCAATGAGGGACATGAATTGACCTAATATATGTAAGCTTGATGGGCGGAGTTAGAGACGAATATGGAGGTGAGGTGGAGATGGGGACGAAAAACTAGATACTAATTGCTAAAAGGCCTACAAAGTCTATCGCTAGTCGAGATCGAGACGGTGTTAGTGACGGAGATGGATAAAGAGACAAAGATGGAGACAGAGGTGTTTGTTGCGTGCATGGGCGTCGCGTCCTCAAATATTGGAGGGGATGGAGGAAGTTCAAAGTCAATTCTTTCCATGCAACTCCCATAAATGAAAATATCAAAACCTGAAATAACGCGTCCCCGTCCCGTCCCCTGCTTTCGACGCCCATGATTGCCCATTCATGGCAACACACCGTGCTACCTTTACTAAACTGCTCTGGACCAACCTAAGGTTAAATGCACTGGAATCACGATTAATCATATGGGACACGAGATTGGTCTCAGCAGCCCCAAACACTCTTTTCTAATATGTTCCACCACCTCCAGTTGCGTGGCAAATTAAGAACAGTTAATTACTTTGCCTGAAACAGAAGCAAATAATGATACAAATATATAATATTTCACCCGATTAATCGAGGCGATATGCAAACCCGCAGCATACTGTACTGTCGGCGAATCGCGTGCTCGTGGCTAGTCAAAACACATCAGGTCACGTGCATGAAGCCACGGTCCCATTTTTTTATTTGCACACCTCGCTTATCAGCAAATTTGTCGGATTTTGCGTCAGCGAGGCGCAGCGACACCCGGCCCCCGCCTCACCCGAGCACCGGGCCTCACCTGGAGAGCAACCAGACCGCGCAGTCAGTAATGCAAACTGGCATTTCGCTCAGTGGAGCGAACGCCGCGAATCGGCGACCACAAGCTGCTCCACAAGGGCAGACGGCGGCGCCGCCGCGCTGTAGACTCCGCAGAGGTGACCCGACGCCAAGCCGAGGTGACTACTGATCCGAGTCCCGACCGCCAGTGGTGGACGGTGGAAGGGTTCTTCCCACTCGGTCAGCAGGGTGCGCTCTGAAGCTCCGTCACGGCCGGTGACCTCACCGGGTCACGGTCCGTGTCAGCGAGGTCAGACTGCCGCCGGGACCGGGCGGAGCAGATCGGTGTCACATTGTGCTGCTTCGCCACCGGTCTGGAATACACGGTGCTCCGGCCTCAGATGTCAACCGCCACCCAGGCTGGCCCGGATATAAATAATTTTTAGGCTGGCGACCATTATCATTACCATTACCACTAATAATAATTACTAAAGACATTGTTCGCATTGGCAGAAAGCTAAAGCTGAAAGATAGAGATGTTTCCTCTCCTGAATAATGTTTAGCTTATTATTAGTGTCAATAAAGATATAGTATGGAAAGATCTTTCGGACTAATGTGATTGGACTAAAGATCTTTCCATCGTTACCAACACATCGTCCCAATCATTCCGCAAAACTGTAAGATATAGTATATGTACAAATTAATTGCTTCAATACAAATGTGCTATAAATTACAATTAGAAATAATGTTTTAGTTATTAATCTCTCGAGATCTCAGATCGTATATGCACCTTTCTAGTCCAGAAAAGAAGCTTTGATGCGCTTATCTATAGCATTTCACAAAGACGTCTTCACTCATCAGCTTCACCCTCATGTTCTAACCCGTTTCCAGCTTTCAGTCCCAGCTCATTTTTCGCACACCTGTGGTTCGTGTCGCGGCTGTGCCGTCTGCTGTGTCGTCTGCTGTGTCGTTTGTTGTGTCGACGTCGACTGCTGTGTCGGGTGCTGTGTCGTCTGCTGTCTTGGGTGCTGCTCCGGGTGCTGTACCGGGTGCTGTGGCGGGTGCTGTGGTGGGTGCTGTGGCGGATGCTGTGGCGGGTGCTGTGGCGGGTGAGCTGTGGCGGGTGCTGTGGCGGGTGCTGTGGCGGGTGAGCTGTGGCGGGTGCTGTGGAGGGTGAGCTGTGGCGGGTGCTGTGGGGGTGCTGTTTCGGGTGGTGTCTCAGGTGCTGTCTCCTCCCCGGTCGACAGTGGGATTTAGCGGCTGTTGCCGGCCGGAGTCGGCACATCTGTCGCGTTTCCGAGTCTCCGAGTCTCCGCCTGATAACGGGGTGGCCGGCTGGTCATCTCACAGTACCCTGCCATGTCTCCCCAGATGGCCACACACCTCCTCTGGATGGTCTGCCTCCTGACTGCCGGAGGAGGCGGCGGCGGCGGCGGCGGCGGTGGCGGTGGGGGCGGGGTGATGGCGGCGGCCGAAGAGCGGCCCGCTGTGGTCAACCTCAACGTCACCACCGACTACCACAGCGTCGACATCAGCTGGAGGCACGGCGGCTCCGGCCGGCTGCACGGCTTCAACGTCGGCTATTGCGAACTGCAGGCTTGGGGTGCCAACCGCTGCAAGTCAAAGGTTTGTGAGCACAGCCCAGGAGCATGGTCTTTTCCTTGAACAATTAAAACATAAATGTTTGTTGGCAACTCGTGGCATATCTGATCTGATGTAAAGAGCCAGTAACGAGCCGATAATATACTAGTCAATTAACCTCGGCTAGTATGACAGACACTGTTATGGCACTAAGCCCCCACTGAAAAAGTATCCTCAGTTGAGACAAACTAATCCAGATACTACGGGGAAAACACACATTACTCATGCGTATCTACTAATTCATGAACATTGCGTGTGTTTTCGTCAGTAATTGGGTTAGTTTGTCTCACCTGAGTACACTTTTCTCAGTGTCATCCCCTGACCTCGTGGTGACCCGGCAGATTGTCCGCTGGCGTCCGGAGCAGAAGGACGGTCCGGTACCGTACCAGGTCACCATCGGAGGACTGCGGATGGATACCGAGTACGAGTTCACCGTCACCCCGCTCGACCGGCGGATGAACAAGGAGCGGCACCAGAGCCAGAGCCTGCAGGCGCGTACCAAAGCCTGTGAGTGACGCGTCACAGACAGCCCAGCCCGTTCCGCGGTTTGACGGAGTTCTCTGTATTCTCACAACTCCACAGATTCACATAAACACCGGACAGTTGCACTCCACGACTGTCTGTCTTCTATCCACTAAAATAACCACTGAATGTCTTCCTTTCAGTCAGTCACCCCATCTCCAAGAAGGAAGTGCTCTCAGCCCGTGCCGTTCTAATTGGTAATTCTCCCGGCGAACGGTCGCTTTTAAAGCGAGTTATTTGTCTTGTCACGTGGCTGAAATGGTAACATGTGGCGCTGTTATTCGATCCGGCCAGGGCGGTAAGAAGTGCTGCGTTGGAACCGGGCCTCTCCAGAAAGGCCAATCAATCTGGACAAAGCCGCGGCCATATGGCGCCGGGTGCTGTCCCGACAGGAACACCCTGGGATAAGACGGAGCGGCCAATGTTTTAATCCACCTGTTTTATTACGAGAGCTGTATAAGCCATGCCGAAGCTGCGCATCTGTGTAGAAGCTATACAATATATGCAGGTATGCCGGTTTATTACAATCTCTCCAGAAAATGGAAGGCAGTGTAGGATAAAACGACACTCGCCTGTGTAGTTATGAAACCTAAAGTCATGTTCCCTTTGTCCCGTCGCCGGCAGTCTCGGCCAGTACGCGGTGTCTGGGCGGTGCCAGTGAGGTCACCGTCCACACGGGTCCACATTTCGCCGGCCGTCTCTCGGTGGAAGACGACCCCAGTGCCGCCTGTGGCCTCCAGGGCGACCCCGAGAGCGATCAGCAGGAGTACGTGCTGAGGATCGACCACGGCGCCTGCCGCACTCAGCGGAGTGACTCGGAGGTGAGGCTGCTGAGCGGGAGCTGAGGTGAAACTGCTGAGACTCGGAGGTGACTCGGAGGTGAGGAGTGACTCGGAGGACTCGGAGGTGAGGCTGCTGAGCGGCAGCTGAGGTGAAACTGCTCAGACTAAGGGAGGGAGGGAAGGAGTGGAAAGTATGACCAAATACTTGACTAGATACGGAGTATCAGCAGTGGAGGTTATAGGCACCGCATAACCGGATGAATTGCGGCGCGCCAGCGCCCTCAGCCAGTCATCATTCTAATTAATGTTTAATCAGTATTTAGTACCGTTTATATCTGATGGTGTAACGTTTATATCTGATGGTGTAACGTTTATATCTGATGGTGTAACGTTTATTTCTGATGGTGTAACGTTTATATCTGACGGTGTCTGTGTGTCTGTGTGCGGAAGGTGCGGACGTTTGTGATGGTACAGGAGCAGGACACCATCCAGACCCACAGCACCCGCCGGTTCCTGGTCATCTGCAACTACGAGTCAGAGTCGTTCACCGTCAGCGCCGGGTAAGAGAAACAGCCGGATAAAAGAAGAAATGCGGCGATACCATACACCATACACCATTTGTGCTACATGCCTTACGGTATGGACAGCTGCATGAACATCCGGGCAAATATTCCCGGGAGGGGGGGGGGGGGGGGGGGGGGGGACGGTTGTGTTCCCTGTCCAATATCACGCATCTTCGGGTCAAGCGATACCACGTCTGTGGATTCGACGTTAAATTGTTGATTGAATTAATGCACCAAACATGCCAGTTATGCGCTTGCCGGACTGTAAAACCTTTTTAGCAAGTTATTGCTAAGTCATAATAAACAAAGGAGATATCAGAATACGGACACGCCATTTTATGTTTTTCTGTGTGAACTAAATGTGTTTTCTGATACAAATACTCGCATATATAAGGATTGCAAATTGTCTATGCATGAAAATATAAAAACTGAAGGATAAGGATCGATACTAGTTAAGAGTCCCGACGTACATCAGGCTAATTGCCTCGTAGTAGTGATATCTATATCGCTGACTCAAACATCGATAGATATCTGCACTTCTTTCGGCCCCACTTCCACGCGACTTGGAACGGCTAACCCGCCCCGCATCACTTCGCTTGTCTTAACAGCGAGGGGGGAGGAGAAACGAGAATAAAAGCTGATGATAAGCTTTATTCGTTATGCGAGCTGCGCTAGTTTGTGTAGTA
Source organism: Balanus nubilus (assembly GCA_031763405.1). NCBI lineage: Eukaryota > Metazoa > Arthropoda > Thecostraca > Balanomorpha > Balanidae > Balanus > Balanus nubilus. The sequence goes on from JARFNZ010037098.1 coordinate 10,993, forward strand.
GTTATGTAAATAATAATAAAAAAATTAATCAGTCATTTAGACAATACAAATTGAATAAATAAATAAATAGATAAGTACATCAGCAAATAAATAAATAAATACCCAAATTAATCCATAAATAATGTGACAGCTGTAATAATAAACGCTTAGTATCGCGTCCTATCTCCCTGGACCGAGGTCCCTCCCACACTGACTCTGCCACCCTTTCTGTCTCAGGGTGAGCCTGCCCCGAATGACTCAACACTGACTCTGCCCAGAGTGACTCAACACTGACTCTGCCCCAAGTGACTCTGTACTGACTCTGTCACCTTCTACATCTCAGGGTGAACCTGCCAGAGTGACTCAACACTGACTCTCCCCCGAGTGACTCTGTACTGACTCTGCCACCTTCTACATCTCAAGGTGAACCTGCCAGAACGACTCAACACTGACTCTGCCCCGAGTGACTCTGTACTGACTCTGCCCCAAGTGACTCTGTACTGACTCCTCCGCCCTCTCCGTCTCAGGGTGAATCTACCCCGTGTGACTCAACACTGACTCTGCCCCAAGTGACTCTGTACTGACTCTGCCACCTTCTACATCTCAGGGTGAACCTGCCAGAGTGACTCAACACTGACTCTGCCCCGAGTGACTCTGTACTGACTCTGCCCCGGGTGACTCTGTACTGACTCCTCCGCCCTCCCGTCTCAGGGTAAACCTGCCTCAAGTGCAGCACCACTCGGTGGTCGGCTCCCACGTCCAGGAGGTCTCCTTGGACCCAGAGCCACAGCCGGAGTCACGTGACCCGCCCCGGCTGATGGAGCTGACGTCACGTGAGGGTCGCCAGCTGATCGTGACAGCCGACAGGCCGCCGGCCGCCGCCAGCAGAGTGGCGTCCGTCCGGCAGAGGGCCGGGACAGGTACGGAGGGAGGACGAGGGGGGGGGGGGGGGGGGGTAAAACGGGGGG
>JARFNZ010037209.1:0-14114 GCA_031763405.1 Balanus nubilus
ATGTGGTGGTCCGCTCGGATGGAAGCATGGCACTGTGGCGTCTCTTATTGGCTACGTCCCTGCGGAGGCCCCAAAGCGATGGTATAGCTAGCTATATCAGTTTGCTTATGGATGTTGGAGAAAGGCATTATGCGACAGAGGGTGCATTATATGCAAATTGCAGAAAAGAAATGGAACGTTGCCCTTAGTATTAGAAATAGGTACGATGTTGTCACTTAGGCTCACTTTAACCTGAAATTTGAACCTGAAGCTAGAATTAAATTATTCGGTGTCTATCTATCAATTTTATTTCATTCAAACGTGTGAAAACAATAGCTACTTATTGTAGGGAAAATTTGTGGGCGATAAAAAACAGCAAACACACTTCCTTTAGTGAAGTTAGAGCAACGCTTTGAGCACCATCGTGTTTTCTCGACAAAGCGCTCTGAAATATAAACAATATACATGGTGACGATATGACCAATTTCAAAGGTTGATTTCAAGTCGAGGTCACGTATTGACCCAAATATGTCATGTTGCATATGAACCGATGTATCTTGACGAAAAAACACAATTCTGCAATTTATGCGTTTCTATCTTCTCTCTATCAAAAGTTATCAGGATTTTATAAGGACCCAGATACCTAATACTTGTTAATTTCGGATCATTGATGTCGGTGAGCCGAGGTCTGGTCAATTTCGTGATCTCCTGATTGTAAGTCAATGGGCAAAGTACACATTTTTTTCCTATTCAATAGAAACGCATTCATGCCTCCTTAGCTATTCATGTCTCATGTCGTGATGTGTTAGTTGCAACTTTTGACCAACGACACCTTACAGGATCATCCGAGGTCATCCAAGGTCACGAACACTCTTGTTAATAACTCTCGATAGGATGAAGTTAAAAATGAAACTGGTACCAATATGTTTGGCTCACCAAGACGCGTTTCTTGATGTAAACTTGACCTAAGTAGGTAACTTTAACCTTGACTCAAGATCAAATCTTTAAATTGACCTGACCAGATTAGATGTGGCATATGTCGTCGAAATCTCCAAAATTTCGTCATTCTAGCTTTTATAGGAGCTGAGCTCTTATGAATGGCGGATTTCGCCCCACTCCAGGGTGCGTATTTCTCAGACCCCCCTACACGACACGTGTTAAGCGATACAATCTCGGCGCAGAGTTTCCGTCGAAGCTAAACAATGTTTAACCCGCACCCCGCTGAAGGAGAAACGGCCCCTCCCTTTTGTCCTTATATCTCCCAAAAGAACGTTAGCAGCGTCACCAAACTTTGCAGTCCCCTTCCGACATCAATTCCACAAATACTGACTGAAGAAAAATAATAAGGTCTTGATAGGTCAGCCGAAAATGACGTCAGAGTGTTGTCATGTTTTCCCAATTTATGCAAAAAATAGGGGTTTTCGGGAAACGCTGTCAATCGTACAGTTTCAAAAGATAAAGTCATTTGTTTCATATCAAAAGACGCACAATGGATTTGGCTGCTATCTCGGAGTCTTGCATGTATGCATTTTTGGGGGGGTAAAATCCAACACACAATGTTGAACTTTTGTCATATTTCCCGAAACTTCTTTTTAAAAAAAAATCAAAAATGGAATAAATGTGTTACACTAGCTCAAGGAATATATGTACCAAATTTGAAAACAATATCTTAAAAATGATAGAGTAATGACATTTAAAAGGCCCAAATCGCAATTTTTATGACATTTTTAGGATTTCCAATGATTTTCCTTATTTTCATTTTCTTCAGATTTCAATGGGGAAACAATGTTTAAGTGTCATTGTCCGAGTTCTTGGCGAAAGACCTGACCACACAAATATGTATTACAGCTAATGATGACCAAAATCAGCAGTTTGACCTTTTCGACCTCGTGACCCCGGATGACCTTGACCTGACCCATGGCTACCAAAGGCCTATACTAGTACCTGGAAGTGTCAAGAACAGAATTCATGCCGATTTAGTAGCTTCTTATGCATTCAATATCGTTATTTTGCCCGGCAATCCCACTTGGCGAAAATGGGCAAAACAGGGTCTTTGACCTAACCTGTGGCGTCATCAGTGACCTTGTGATAAAATGTATCGTGTACTTCTAACAGTTCATGTACAGAGCTATCGAATGCCGTTTGATTTTTGAAAATCGCCCAGTAGTTTGGAAGATCGTAGGGGGGGGGGGGGCGAAAAGCTAGACCCTTGCCACCATCGGGTGGCAAGGGTCGGAAACAAACCATCTGGGCGCGGGTTAAAGGGAGTGTCCCACTTTCCTGAAGGTTGTCAAATATAGCTGACATATGTCAAAATGGCAGTCAACACCTGCCGGCCACGGTGGTGTTCTCTTTTCCCGAAAATATTGTTGAATACAAAAGTTATTCAAGTTTAAAGTTAACGTGGAAGTTTCAATCTCCCATTACGTGGGCGGGCCTTTGAAAGGCTCAAACTGTCAAAACCAAGTTTAAATTCCCCGAAGATCAGAGGATTGTGATTTTTTTTAATGAAATGTGCTGTAGTTTTGAAACACAGCCGCCAACTTGACTATCTCAACACAAAGCTAATGATAAGATGGAACAGTCCTTTGAATTGTTACAATTATGCTGGTTACGTTTTTCAAATATTTCTCCACCATTGCAAATCGTCAAAGACAAAAATCTGAATTTCATGCTAGTAAAATCTGCCGAATTGTTAGGCTTTTAGAAGTAAACACTTGATGGGTACCGAATTCCTCCGAATATGCTTAATAAAGAAGCCACACTTAGTATAAGTCTTCAATCTCATAACTGGCAGCACGACTAGCCCGACCTGATTTACGTCTCCAGTTATGTAACTTATGCAGCGTCAATCTCATTCAGTATGCCGCCCGAAGTGCCGCCCGTCTCCAGTGGTGCCGCATTTCCTCATCGTGGTGCCGAGACCGCAGTGTGCCGGCGACAAAAGGAGCCGCTCTCACGACCGACGGCCTCACGGAGTGTGGGCAGGTGCCGGCCCGGACTGACCCTGACCACCATAGCCAGCTGGACTGTTTATTATGCAGGATCATGTGACCTTATTGAAAAGAACGTGTAATGTAATTTTTTTTTTTTTTTTTGGTGACTCAGCCGTTTTTTTCGCACTTGGAGGCGGGACCCAGCAACCACGGTTAAACGTCGGTCTAAATATGTCCCACCCGGCCACCATGCTAATTTAAAACTGGCATCTTTATGGGCACGATATTGTCCAATGTGTCTTGTTACAACACTATCCAATCTTATCAAACTTATCGCCCCCCAAAGCCCTGTCAAAGTAGCAATTACTTCGCAGAACGTGACACCATCTATTCCACATTACGGGGCGTTGAGTACAGTCAGTGAACTTTGACCATGACCGCGACTTTGATGCTAAAATTCCTTTTAAAGCCCGTGGAAGTGTCGGGTCGATTTATCATGAAGCCGTTTTGCTGGAGTCGACTGCTGGCCCGTATTTATGCCATTAATCTCCAGAGCTTTGAGATGACGCAACCACAACGGCCTCTGAATGCGATTTCTTAATTTCTTACTAAGTTATTCCGTCCCTGCTTCTTCCGAGATGTTGGATAGCAATATTTATTTTCTAAAATGGCTGGCTTTACAGGAATTTGTGTCAGTTCAGAGCGCAGAAATGCTGACCAATGTATATGCGGCTTCATGCATACTCAGTGCGTACATACATACCACACATACAATTATGCGCGCGGACGGGAAAGAGCAGAAGGTCTTGGCCGTTCCATACCACGCTGGCCCACTGATAGGATATCTGGGCAGGATTTGGCGAGGTTCCAGCTGCGGTGACGATCACGGCGAGGTGTCCTGGGAGTCATGGCCGTGTCGAGCTCCAATCGAACGTCAGTCGACTGGACAGAACAATATCCCCCGTCCGGACCTGTCCACGGCGCAGTGAACAGTGTCTCTAACGAACAGTGCCGCTAACGAACGGTGCCTTTAACGAGCAGTGCCTCTAACGAACAGTGCCTCTGACGAACAGTCCCATTAACGAACAACGAACAGTGCCTCTAGCAAACAGTGTCTCTGACGAACCAGTCTCATTAGTCGGTTTATTGAACAGCCTAGTGTTTTAGCTGGCACTCTCCGGTTCCTGGTACGTAATATTCCCTTTCCTATGGGTTCTTCACAGCGTCGGCTGGCTGTGTTCGTAAGAGACGTCTTGTAGATAAACAGTAAAACTAATTGCTATTGGCGCGAATATGTTTGCTAAATACTCGGGGAACTAGGATGATCTGTTCGTGTTCATTACGTTCATATATGCTAGGGTAATGTGTGCGTACTTTTTTATTTCTTTTACGTGAGACCCATGTCGGTTCAACACAAACTGCTGATTGGACATGCTTCTCATTCATGATGCGTGTAATATAAATACGATTGTATAGCGTTACATGAACAATACACGCATTCTTATTGTACATAATCGTATGTACAATATTTATTTCGAAGAAACACCATGTAAGTGAGTTATTGTTTTCATAGATATGCTGGCGATTACTATTAAAAGGAAGTACAAAATTACAATCAGTACTAACTCAGTAGATAGTACCTATTTCAATTATGCGAATACCTTACTTAGACCAAAGTCAGTGGTATGTTTGTTGTGCCATGTAGGCATCTTACTTCCAAGAACCCAGAGCCTCTTCTTTGTCCTTCGGGGAACTGCCGTCCTCCGGTGATTCCCTCACGATCATATCTAATAACGCTCTTGACATTTCTGACGTGAGAGGAAATCAGAATGACGCAGAGTGTTTAATGTCAAGATGGCGGGAATTCAGAGACCACATTACAATGCGTGAGGTACTTGAAGGTAAGCATTGACCGGTGAGAAATAAATGGCCTCTGAGAAATTCCGCCACGAAGTTCTGACTGGGATGAGGTTTTATATAAGTATCTCAGAAAACACTGGATAATTTTCACCCTTAAATATATATTTCGTGACAAGAACAAAGATCTTTTATAAGATTTATCATTGGTTATGTTGGACTGGAAGAGACGGTGGGGGTATTGCGAAGTTGCAGCTTTAAAGGCATCATCACATTCCCAAATCACGTTGCACGCTTGGGAATGCCTGTTTGCAGAGACCATTCGATTACCCAATTCTGATAACCAACGAATTTAGGTACGAAAGCTGTTCGCTCCAACGACACCAGACACGGCCGGCCCAATCCTCTGAGTCTGACGTCATTTGACCCTGAACCGGATCTAAACCAACGGCCTTAAGCCATCCCAGCAGAGAAAAAGACGGCGAGCGCTGAAGGCGCTCAAAAGCAGCGTGCCATGAGCACGAAACGATTATAGCACAGCGCTCTCCCAACTGAGCCACGGGGGAGGACAACGTTTAATTTATCGCTTTCAGCTCCGGTCTAAAATAGGCGTCCGCTTTCACAGCTAAGTGATGTATGATGTTACCGCTCACCTGTGCTTTCATCTATGTCAGATGTCACTAGAATTGAAACGAAATACCGAAGTTACTGCCAACCCCTGACCGCCATGCAGTGGAAAACTGACGTCACATTTGCAGTATGACATCACAACATGTTCCGTGTTTCAGGCGATGCATACGGTTAGAGTGACGTCATGGTGGTAGTATGATGTCACATCGCGTGTTTACGTTTCAGTTGGTACAGGAAACGGTGCGGTCAGATGAGGACGTCAGTCGTCACGGTAGCAGTATGACGTCACATAGTGTATATGTTTGTGTTGCATTTGGCGGAAGGGACGGTGCAGTCAGAAGGTGACATCACGGGGGCAGTATGATGTCAATTGTGTATGTGTTTTTGCTGCAGTTGGCGCAGGAGACGGTACGGTTAGAGGGTGACGTCATCACGGCAAACGGCTCGGTGATCTTTTCGCCGGACCAACGCTCGTCGCCCAGTGACCTCACCAGCGTCTGCAGCTGCCACTGTCAACTCTGCTGTCCCATGCTGCGCCGGCCAAAAAACAGGCGAGTGATGTCATAATTACGTCATCGGTCAGTACGAACTGGTACCGCAATAGTTAAGACAAACTGTGACCACAGAAGCATTTTGTTATTATTTCTTATCGAAGTTAAAAGTGTATATTTTATAGAAATAATATAAAGTAAGTGTATTAGAAGAATATAAAGAAAGTGTATCAGGAGCACTAAAAGAATACGAGCATTCCATGTGATCATTTCATGCTAAAATGAATGCTTGAAGATCACTTCGTCAGGAACTCACGACTTTTCCTTGACTACTTTGTGGCCACTTAATAATCACTTGCTTTTCGCGACCTTTTCGTGACCTCTATTGACCACTCCTTAATCATCGCTTGACCGAAAATTCAAGCAAAACGCTAGAAAGCCAATCCATGTGCCCAGTTCATGACATTTTTCGCGACCGGCCTCGGACCGCGCCGTTTGGCCGTTCCCGTCACAGTTCGGCCGGCGTGCCATTACATGTCATGCCCCCAGCGAGTAACTTCATTACCTAAGTTTAATGGAAGACGGTGGCGGTTCTCACCTCGGGTTTTACGGCGCTCGGCCATTATGTGGTCTTACGTAACGATCGCCTGCTCTGTAGAGCGCTAACAACGTAACTGGAATGGGCCCTGGCACGGCCTGCCCTCGTGGCGATAGCCGTGAACGCCTAAACGTTATCGCGCCGGGTTAGTTCGCAGGTGGGCTATATGCCGCGTGCTTTATGGTGACGTTATCATTATGGCATGTCAAAACCACAGTTATTATGGCATCGTTGCATTTAGATATACATAGGTAGCTGTTGATCTGTACATATCCGATTTTTACCTAGCATGTCGTAATCATTTTTTTCAATCTTTGTCAAACGCATTTGGTGGATAATGAAGGTCACTGTAAAACAAGTATTATATAAAATGTTGAAGCTCTACAAAGTAGCTCGAGTTCCATTTCGCTGAGAACTCAAATGTAAGCCCTTGTCTCTGATGCGAAATTTTGTGTATATCAGAAATATTAATAAATCATACATATGCCAAGTGTACCTACCCACCCTATGAACTATGTTCATACATATCCATATGTTTTCATACAGGCCTAACTGTAGGTTTAGAATTCTGAGTGTTTCTGTGCCGAGAGTCGGCGAGCTTCCCTGCCGGCTCACTACGGTCTGTTTGTGGTCGGGATTTCCTCTTAGCGGCGGACGGTGCCAGGGCGGAGCGGCAGCCGTACCGACCCGGCAAACAAGCCGCTCTCTCCGCCGGCAGCAGTCCCATTTTCTCCGCCAGCTCGCCGCCGACATCCTCCCCTCCCCCCCCCCCCCACCCCTCCCTTCTCTGTCACCCGTGATCGGCCCAACTGCGCCGAAATCGCCGTCCGGCCGTACCATTTCAGCGCCGCAGCGCCAACTTTGCCGCAGCCTTCACCATTCTGGTGGCCAGATGCGGGATCCGTGGCGCAATGCAGGCGACGTAACTCAGTTTTAGAGGGAGAATTTTGCCGTCGAATGGAAACTCGACAAACAGACTTGTAAGGGCAGACGTATTCTGAGGCAATTCTGACGCAGCATAAATAGACCAAATCTAATATGAACCGTCGACGCGCTTGCCATCCCGCACACTCCACTCACTTATCTATAGCGCCAAGCGTTTGCAGAGAGCTGTGCGGATCTTCATTTGATATTTGGTCATACGAACAGCAAATAATAACTTCTCTCCGGAGATGTATGGATATCGTGTACCGTATACCTTGACGGTGCAGCCAGCTTCGTAGCCAGACCGATAGCGGGCGCGACGACTCTATAGCGTGTGTGGCTGGGGAGGGACGAGTGGTGTACGGTAAACAATTAAGTTGTATGGCCGATGAAAGTGCGGCGTTAGCTAAAAGACAAGTCAGTGACCGAAAATAGTTTCTCTGCCGTAGAAGCGCATTGCGTCGTTGTCGATTGCGAAATAATCCCCTCAGTTGATAATCGGTCGAGGCTCAGGCAGCGATTAAGTCGAACTTAACCAGTTGTGCTGCAGCTTAGGAGATGAACCTGAAAGGTACTGGGAACTGAAGCTTTGTTAGAGCCCTATTCAGTGACAATCTTTTATACGGTTTCAAATTAACGCTGGAACAGCCTGCATGTCTGATGAAACTCACTTTCAGCCCTAATCCTGCCACCGCACCTAAGACAATCGATTCAAGAACGCTAAGTAACACCTCTTGAGACCTGTTACTGTGGCTAATGCAGAAATCAATCAGATCAGCAGCCATACTAGCATGTGGTCTTTTCGTGACAATGTCGGAATGATGGAGGCCGTTTTAGTCACCTGCTCGGTTGCTGCCGTCACCTAGCAGCAGATTTCTCCATTAACTTTATCCATCCCGTACGGGTGGTCTAGTCTGCCCCCACCAATCTCCAGTCTGCCCCCCCCCCCTCCCCCACACTCTTCTCTGTCTGTGGAGCTGGACTCGGCACACTCTGACCGCCAGGTCCGGACGGACCCATTTTGTCTCCGGCTGATGGCGGCCGTGTAAGCCTTGTTTACCATCCAATGCCCAGCCTGTATTGGAGCGGTCACATCTCCCGCAGTCGCACACATCGAACTTCCATCAGGGAACTTTCATCACTGAAACCGTCTGGGTATCGGAATGTGCGCTGTTTTCAAACGAGCCATTCTTCTTCCTGTCGCAGATTCAATATACAAAACTGAGGGGAAACTATTCCAAGGAAGTGTATAATAATCTAACTAGTTATAGCATGCATGGCATGAGACTACGGAGGCGAGTACACTACAGCAACCTTTCGCAGGCGATTCTCCGATCCTCTTCTCACGCTTTGCTATTCTGTTTTGACTGTCACTCACTCGTGGATTGGTAATTGTAGATACCCGGCAGCTGCGGATTCTAAAATCATATCCAGTATTTGCATAACTACCGCATACCATGTCATGCTCAGAGACCCTCAGTCAGTGTTAAAGCTATTGGGGAACTACGATCACGCGCCACACACTCGTTGGAACCGCACTCCGCTGATATCATGCCTAACCAATGTAGTATCCACGATGGTACTATATGGTATCAGTTTGGCTTCGCTAAATGCTTTGAACTATGTTATATCCTCGAAAAACATACATACATACATACATACATGACTTGGGACCGTTTCCGATCGATTGTTGGACTACGGCTTCACGCTTTCGTCACTCAGCCTCCGTCTGAATAATACCCATACAAAGTACAAGTCAAGATTATAACAAGGTCAGGTCAAGATCAGGCCAAAGAAGGTCAAATTTTGAACTATGTATTTTTTTTTAAATAAAAGAAACATGTTACTTAACCAGATTTTGCTCAGAAATCCAATGGTGTCATTTATTGTTTGGAAGTGGTCTAGAAATGCCAAAAATTGCAAGTAAAAAAATTACGTCATGAGAATCCTCACATACCTATCGTCATTACCCCGTCAAAAATAAAGATTTTGCTTTGAAATTTGGTTTGAAGATATTCCATACCCAGTTCTATTCCATTTTGTATTATCATCCAAATTTTGGTTTTCGTAGGCATTTAAAGAAATCAAATTTTGGGGGTAAAAAAAATGAACATCCGAGATAGCCATTTTGTAGAACTTTTCCTTTTACTTTTTTGGCGTTTTTCATTTGCGTTTTGCTTCATAACTGGATTTTTGGCGAATTGTTTTAACATTTAACACTTCTAGGCACAAATTGGTATGTAGTGACGTCACAAAAACCGATATATCTAAAAAAATTCCGACGGAACTGCCGTATTTTTCCACACGATGTCAAACTGATGTACAAAAAGGCATGTGAAGTTTGTCGTTGTTAGCGTTATCCGTTTTTTAGTTATTCAACATATCGACAGGGGGGAAGCACTTCTTGCCCCCCCCCCCTGCGCCCAGTCAATGGCGGGTTAAATGACAAGGATAGGCCTTTGACCTAGCTGTCGTATCACGTATATTTGCTCCAAGTGTCATCTTTTGATGTGGACTGAGACTTCTGATGGAGGAATTTCCTCGCACCACCATTCAGACGAGTGCAATGTCCCACCTGATCGCGTCCTATCTCTCAACACCCCCGCAGTGTTACGAGCACATCTTACGTCTGGAGCCGGACCACGTGCAGGGCCTCCACAACTTGTGTGTGGTGTACGTGGAGCGTGCCGAGCTGGCCAGAGCAGAGCGTTGCCTGCTGCGCGCCGCCCGACTCGCCCCTCACGAGGAGTACATACAGAGGCACCTGAGGATAGTTCGAGCACGCCGGCAGCCGCCATCGGGGACTAGTGCAAGGCAGGATGGAGTCTCCTAGCGGCGCGACACACGCCTGGTGGGTATCCGAAGCTCGAGTTTAGTTGCTCCATTATATCACGTGCCACGTGGTAAATGGCGTTGGTTGTTTCAGAATTTGATATGATAAGATATCATTCTTTGTCATTCTCACTAAGTGCGAGGTGGATTGTGGTTTGCTCATTGTTGCACACTTTGAGTATATTGTTTTTGTCCCCAGATATTCAGCCATGCCTTGAAACAGAGAAGGAGTCGCAGGCAGCGTTTATCAAAGGACATTTTAGGTGACGCCAAGCACCCCAGAATGATCCAGGAGGACGTATTGATAAAGAAGTGCTACTCCCATGCGCAGATGCTTGCTGAAGCTCTCGGGCTGACGAGCAAGTGATGAGATTTCAAAACTGTTGGAGCCATTATAACCAATTATGGATAAAAATGGTATTACTTTTCCTTTTTCTGCCGAACTGTCACGTCGCTCGTAACGTAAGTACCAACTTTCAAGTGACCTCACCACTTCGAAACACTGCTCTCCAGAACAACCCGCAGTTCACCACATCTACAACAGACTTTAGCTCCGAACAAGGATAATAATTTTGTGGCAGGCGTCGAACTTGAATCCTGTTGTTGGGTGGAGTTCGAGAGGTTTTCTCAGGGTGCCGCGCATTGAGCTCTGGCTTTGTTGAGGAGCTGACGTGCCTTTTTCGCCCTCCGTCTATCCGGAGATGGTGCCCTCGCTGCTCTGCGCGTCGGTGTTGTTCGGTGTCAGAAGGTGTCATGTGTGGTCTTGCGGTGACACAGCGTCGCTGCGAGTGTCACGCGGTGTCAGGGGACACCGCGCCAAACGGTGACACCATCTGCGGCTCTCCGTGAGGTGCCTGCCGCAAGAAGTCGATACATGTGTACTTGTGTGTACGTCTCTCTGTGAGTGATCGTGTTGGTCTATGGGATCACATCGGCTAAAGTCATTTGGAGTAGGTGCCGAGGTTTTACGGTGATGAAATGTATCTGCCGTGGCGAGCCAAATGTGTGTCGTTGTTTGTGCCGTACAATGCGATTTGTACAGTAGGGTGGATTGCTTGGTTTGGAAGGAAAGTTTACGTGTTTGGTTATACCGTCTCCGCAGTTGGGCCTGAAATGAAACGGCGTTGAGTAAAAAGCTGGATATCTGTCTTTGCGTGATATAAAAGATTATCTGGTTGGTAACTTGCAAAACGAATGTTACCTCATTTGTTTCTGTCTGTCGTTGTCATTTGTTGCTCACATGGGACGAACTAAATATTGAATCATTTCGCTTCACTAATAACATTAATTTCTTCTCTGACTTGATAATAGTGTTATATATTAAAGGAATAACACAATTTAACCGGCGCACCTGTCATGACATGCGTTATGTTTACTCAGCCATAAACGCGATTAGACGGGAGCATCGTTGGAGGACCATATTTTCTGAGGCCCATTCAGGAGCCCTCGAGGTGTCCGTGTATCTAAACCGCAAAGTCGTTTAACTGCAGACAGCCAACGCTGCTTTGCCTGTCCGCGGAAAAGCTGTGCTCTCTGTTCGCTGTGCTCGCCGTGCTCTGCGGACCGCTGTGCTCCGCGCTCTGTGCTCCGTGTCCGGCGGCCATGTTGTGAACATGTCTGTGTGTACTCTGCGCGCTGGGATGTCGCCATGTTGGCCTCCGGCAGAGCGGGGTCAGGATGGCCAGTGGGAGTGATGGGCAGAGCTGCGCCGGCTGGAAAGGGATGTGCTGTGTTGTGTGGGCTGAAAAGGGATGTGTTGTGTTGTGCGGACTGGGAAGGAATGTGTTGTGTTGCCGTGTCGCGCCCTCCGGTGACGTCATCAGTCGTCAGCTGGCTGTTTGTGTGCGAGCTTTCCTCGTCAGCTACCGCCGCCGCCGTCTGTGAGTGACGTCACACGGTGTCGGTCGAGTCAACACGAGAGCTGAGGAGCCTATCTGTGATAACGGGAATACATAGACTGTGTGCGTTTCAGTGTTGTGTGATGGGACCAGCCGCGATGAAGGCGGCTACGGGAAGATGCGTCGAAAGACGAAAGAGCGTTGGTATTTGTGGTAAAACATGAATAACAACGAATGCTGGGGTGCAGTAACACGTATGGAAGTTTGTCGCCGGTGGCCACCGTAGCTCGTCACAAGGCCAAAGTATGGAAAACGGATGTTCTTTCGGTTGGTTGAACGTTTCTGTCAGGAAGTTGATGCTGCAGTTTAGGCTTCCCGCAATGCCACGAGGTGTTGCGGCACAGTATCTGGGGACCAATCAGGTGATCAATAAGCTGCAGTTGTATGGAAGCTGTAGCTGTAGCGGTACCAGTAATGTAGTTAGGTGGATGGTGACAAGTTTACACAGTGTAGGTTTCGTGTGACTTAGTCAAAATCTTGCAGTTCCTAAGACTTTTTAATCGGTTTTGCAGTGCGATTTTACAGATCTTGGATCATCGAAAACTCCATGGATGCTGTCATCCTTATTCCCAAATCCCAGCTAGATGTTCGCAAGTGTGGCAAGTCTGATCTTTAATTAATCTTCTGTATTATATTTTCGGCAGTTTACTGCAGGATTCCCTTCCGAGAAGAAATTACAGGAACATATTGCTAACAATATATTTAGTTCAAACTTCGAGTTCAATTACCTGTTTTCAAAAGTTTTATCTGGAATTAATAGAGACCATAAGGTGCTTTATTTTTCGGGCCTACCTATACGGTAAACCCGATCATCGTCGATCGATCAAAGCATCATCGACATAACTTTGAAGCCGTACTACCTGTGTCTAGTTATAACCATACTAACTGCGGTCAATTACGAGGGTCGTTCTAAAAGTAATTGTGTGTGTGTGTGTGTGTACGTGTGTGCGTGCGTGCGTGCGTGCGTGCGTGCGTGCGTGCGTGCGTGCATGCGTATGTGTGTGAAGAAAATAAACAATATACGTGCAACAAGGCAATTGTTTGTTTATTTGAATGATTCAAATTGCTTTAAAAGGTCTACGAGGTCTACGATATACGATACTTTCGATCATGCTATCGCTTACACATTTTTAGCGTAATTGTTCCGCCCCAAGGGGCCTGAGGGGATTCCTTATGGAATTGTTATAATGACTGAACCTTCGCACTTATAACCTGAAATTATCTTCTGCCTGTTGCACATATTGACGGCGTGACAGTCTATGAAAGCAACCCCTGCCATAGACGTTCGTCAAGAGTAGAGACGCGTCATTTAATTCCTCCACGCAGAGGAAGTTGAACCAATCGACATTCAACGACGCTTGGTGAACGTTCAAGGAGCCGATGAAGTTAATTTCAGCACGGCTAGGAGATGGGTTCGTCGGTTCCGGAGTGGCGACAGAGATGTGAGTGACAAACCGCGCTCCCGACGCCCATGCACGGTCATCACTCCGGAAAATGAAGCGCGCGCCTCGATCGCGCATTCGCGCTAATCGGCGGATAGCGGTGAATTAAATGCATGGAGAGGTGGATGTGGGTGTCCAACTGGCCATGCATTAGAGGGATGACAATGTTGTTTCCAGTGCACCGGCACCCACATCCAACTCTGCACGCATTGCATCAACCGTTTTCCACCGATTATCGGGGGTTAGTTAATCGGGGCGCGCTTCATTTTCCTGAGTGATGGCTGTGCAGTGTGCATGGACGTCCGGAGCGCGGTTTGTGATTCACATCTCTGTCGCCACTTTGGAATCGACGAAAACATCTAACAATGCTGACATCAACTCCCTCGACTCCGTAAACGTTTAACCCGCGACTTGTTGGGGGGGGGGGGCGTTAAAAGCCCCCAATTTTTTCGCCGCGCTATAGCTCCAGTCTGGCTCGCCGCAGGCGTGCCAAACTTTCAGTACCTGTCACAAACAAATTTTTTCAT
>JARFNZ010037320.1:0-14113 GCA_031763405.1 Balanus nubilus
TTGCAGGTGTGCCACAGCCACAGTGATTGACTGATGGATTTGAAACTTTCAGCAATACATAAGGGTATCAGAACCTATAAGTCATATATCTGAGGTTTTTTATGTTGGTAACCTGAGGTCAGGTCATTTTGGTGACATCCTGATTATAAGTCAATGGGAAAATCTTCAAGTAATGCTTCGTATTTCAAGGATACACATTGTTTCAGTCCAATTATTTCAGGATCATGCTATCTTAAGCCATTATTGATGATACAGGTGCAATGTTTGATCAGTGACCTCTTACAAGGTCATCAGAGGCATGGTTGGAAAAGTTGTTGTTCCCTGGTATGGATTTTGTAGTTGTACTCTTTTGCATTCTGGGCTTAAGGTCTCCAGAGCATGATCCAGTTGGATGAATTGAATCGGATATAATTATTGATCATATTTGATTTAGTTACATTTATATTCCCCTTTTCAAAGAGTACACAATTTTAAAAAGAGTACAAAATGCATATCAGGAAAACCGCAACTTTGCCGACCATGATCTGAGGTCACAAACCTTTTTTGCCAATGACTTTTGATAGAATGATGTTAGAGACATGAAAATGGTACCAAAGTGTTTGTCCCATCAACACGCATCAACTCATATGCAACATGACCCAACATGACCCAATATGACATACTTGGGTCACCATGTGACCTTGACCATAAAGCCTGTGTCAAATTATGCTAATGACCATAAAGCTAATGTGAGCCTAGGTCAAATTTTGAAAATGTTCTTTTTTGGTAAAAATTGATATGATTCTATTCACTTTGTCAAGAGGAACATGATGGTACCAACATAATTGTGTTATCCTCCATGGTAAAGTTATTTGTGAAAAAGGATTTGGCAAGAATGATCTTTTTGATCTTCCATGACCTCTGGAGCCTAAAACGTTGACCTGAGATCAAATTTGAAGCCACTACTACAATAGGTAATTTCAAGAGCTTTCCATTGCTTCTTTCCGTTTCTTACTAGCTATCTTAGTTCCGGAGATTATCGAGAATTTGTGAAGCGATATCCCAGCTACTCGTAATATGATAGAAATTTGACCTTCGGTGACATTTAGTGACCTCAATATTGACATGACCAGAAAACGACCTTTGTAATTTATATAGCCCTTGTCACGATCTATCTAACGCCGCCGCTCGTCGATACGTTGCGTGGTTTTCGAGATCTGAGGGGGGGGGGGGCGGAAATCAACCCCCGGTCGTTCGTGTTCGGCGCGGACAATCGGTAGTGCGAGGATTAACCGCTATTACAGACATCACCATTGTGAGTTTAAAACCAGTTTGGGACATGGTAATAAATGTTATGGATGAATGTTCTTGGCTTAGGCTTTAGGGAAAGCATGATGAAAACAGCAAGCTTTGGCTTTGCTTTTTTATAAATTTAGTCCGAACCTTTTGAACGGACGGATTTGCGAGACCAGAACCCGCGCTAAGCAAAGCTTGTTGCGTAGGTCCTAACCTCTACCGTCCAATTGAGAAATTCCGGGTAGCCGGCAGAATTTAGTTCGAAAGTTTAACGTGCCCACAGAGCCGGACACAGACCGCCCCACTCACTGACTCCAACTGACCTTGTGTGCGGCCGCTGCCACCGACCGCAGGCCATCCCCGTCAGGAGTAAATATCGAGCGCCGAAGAGTCTCGAACCCGGGCTCTCACTACCGGGAATCCGGCGATCTGCAAACTAAGCTACGGGGCGGACTTGGAATGTTAACAATGTTTGAAATCGCAGGCTCCTGCATTTTCGGGGGGCTTTGTGGTTTGACACTTCTTTCATCACAGATGCTGGATTTGGCTTCATTACATTTGCTATCAAAGATTATGATTTTAGGCTTTGAATTCGCTCCAGTGTCAGATATGCATGAGTCTGTCAATGGCCTTGGAGCTAGGAGTCTGGCTTCATCCCCAAGACTCTGATCAAGATATGTCTTAATTAGATCAAAAATGCCCACTTTCACGCACCATTCACACAGAATACATAAGTGCAAAATGTCTTCCCAGTAAATAATACTGAAAATGTTGAATGACAATGTTGACTGTTGCAGCAACACATCATAGATATAACACAGTATACACAGCCTGATCCAAAGCCTTGGGGAGAGGCATTTTGAAGTAACTTCATTTCATGCAATGTCCATAAGTGTACATTAAAGTCCGGAAAAGTTGGGGATGCATCTTGATAGGTGCCGCTCAATGTCACGTCCGCACCGCACACTGTGTTCTAGTGATGGGATATAGGGAGTCATTGACCCAACCAAATATGCACTGCATCGCAATCACATTGAATCCACACCAGCTTCTTGAAATCCACACCAAATCCTCACCAGCCACCAAATCTGCACCAGCCAGCAAGGAAGGTTTGCACCTAAGAAATCTCGTCAAAAATGTCATGCTTTACAGTCCAGGTTATTGTTATTGTTGATAGCATTGCCATTGCTACTGATTGATGATACCTGGTATTTAGATACTGACACTCTACATCACCAACATAAACAGCATGTCAACTCTGAAGTTAGAGTAAGTCTGAAGTTAGGACTTTTACCCTACCAAGTACAAATTATTTCAGAAAAAGCATCTGCCTTTTCCGAGCACCTACAACTACATACCATGTTCTGACCTCATAGGTACTCAAGCTCTGTTTATGAAGCCTCAGGCCATGAAGGTGCTAATTAACTGGGAGGTGCATTTTGTATTACCGAAGTTATACCCTACAAGTATTTACATGGTCAGGACTGGCATCTCTACCCCGAAAGCTTGGCCCACCCCTGTAGCTCAGTAGGGAGAGCACTGGGCTTCCCAGTGTAGTGAGAGCCCTTATTTGAGTCGTCTCGGCGCTCACTCCGCTCCTGACTGGGATGACGTCAGTGAGCGGGACGGGCCTTGTCCGGCTGTGGGGCGCTTAAAATGTTCAGGCAAAATTATTCAGGCTACCCGGAATTTCCCGATCGGACGTTAGAGGTCAGGACCTGCACTGATCTGTAGTCTATCTATAGTATGTTTTTCGTATCTTCTACCCTCGCTGAAAGACGTCTGAGCTAATGAGCACGCGATTTAATGAATATTTACCGGAATAACAACGGCAACTGAGTCAAGCCCGGTTCTCACTGAGCATCAATGTGAAGCAAACGGGCCACAAGCACCCCCAAAACACAAACATGCCAAACGAATATGATTGTTGTGTTTGTGGTTGATTTTGTCATGCTCAACCTTACAGTCTCTCAACTCTCAAGTCTTGTCTGAATTTGTTCCATACTTACATTCAGTGAGAACCTGGCCTTACGAAGTTGCCTTCATTTCCCGGTAAAACTTTAGCGAATCACGTGCTCTTTAGCTCAGACGTCTTTGAGTGAACTCAACTCAACTCAACATTTATTTGATACACAAAGTCAAGAAGACATGCGTGTGTCATGTGCAACAACCGGTGCAAAAGTGCATGTGCATTTATAACACGGCACCTCTTGCGTGAAAATAAAAGATGCAAAAAAACGGACTTTAGTCATATATATCCTCTACATATTCTCTAATGATGTGAGAAGTACAGTGTTTTTAAATGCTTTGCATTATGGTTTTTTACCCTGTATATTATTGTTTACCTTGTATAGGTAAAAGCATCTACCTGTTTTTCGCAACTCATAACTGATGGTTGTTGGTTGGTTGTAAGTTTGTTACCATTTCAATCAGCCGGTGTAACCCATGATATGCCATGTACTTATAGCTTTTTCATGCTATCAGCATACTAATGATTCAGAATCAGAGATGTAAGCACTGTGTCTTAGTATTGCCTACACCCTTATTGTGTAAAAACATAATGTTAGAACATGTCAGGAAGATTTGACTTGAAAAAGGCTAAACCATGCTTTATGTATTATACAGAATGTGGCAGAAAAATGTAGCTTTTTCTCAAGTCGCGTAACTTTGGTAATATACTGTCGAAGGGAGATGTTTTATGCACGATTATAAAGTATTTGGCGTCAGTTTTTGTTACAGTTTCTGTTACAGAGCACCGTCAACTGGAAGTTGCCTTAAAGTACGCGTCGTTGCCAATTTTATTTTGGTCGGCAAATGAGTCGATCGCATACATGCAAACAAAACTGTAGCTCCAAATCAGACAAATCCTTCTAATTAAAACCAGAACATCACTTTGGAACACAATTTCATTAGACTTAATAGCACAAAACTTAAAATCACTCTTGGTTTACATGTTAGAGGACACAGATATCACAGACGGTACTCGAAGTGGTCACCGCCCATTTCAAGACACATGTGAAGGCACCGCTACAGGTTTCCAATCACATCCTTGCACATTTCGGGAGTTATCGGTCATGCTAGACTCTGCGGATGCTGTTTTTCAATCTTCAGCGATTTCTTGGTGCGGGAGCATACAGTTTTTGCGTGGGCATGCCCCATTAGATGAAATCCAGCGGGTTGAGGTCGGGTGACCTCGCAGGCCACGGGTTGCCGGTCTTCCCGGCAAGGATTCTTGAGTCACAAACCCCGCCTTCAGTTCCTCGAGGGTTGCTCGGGCAGTGTGAGCTCTTGCTCCGTCTTGCTGGAACCACATAAGTGCCCTTTCAGGTGCTGGGGTGACGACAAAATCATCCAGCATTGCGGTGTTCGCCGCTCTGTCCTCTGTCTGGCGTTGGCCGTCGGGAGCCTCGATGAAAAGTAGATCATTGAACAAAAAAGGTAACCACCCATATTTTTAGCCAACTTTGAGTTGACGGTACTCTGCAATAAAGAAAGATATACTGAACCGAAATTTCGGGAACATATATTGACATGAATTGCGACTCTAATCGTGTATAACACATCTCGCTATCAACACTATTACCAGAGGTACGCGACAAACAGGTGCATTTTTCTGCCGCACCTTGTATTAGGCTTCTTAGAAATGCACCTTTCTACTAATATGCATCTTAAAATCAATACCTGTCTAAATTTCGGCTACCATTATTGTTAATACTTTTAGGAAACAGGGTGGAGTAAGTGTCTGTCAATCAATTCAGTACATATGTAACATCTAATATCACTGTTTTATCTATATGATTACCTATCACATGCAATGAAATGGTTAACAATTATCTATACAAAGTTATGTATTGTTATTTTAAGTAACTTGCAGATCTACCATGATGGCAATAATCTGTAAATTGCCCGGACAGTTAAGCAAGCACTGACATTTCTCCTTATCTGCAGTTACTGTGGGACCTGCTAAAGCCTGAAGCCTGCTGGCCGTCTTCTGCAAACACTAGCTACAAGCGGCTGCCAGCGTTTGCTTCTGCTGATACCAGCTACATCTTCTCCATAGAGCTTCAGCCTGCAGCAGGATGGCAACACCAGATCCCACCAGCTGTGATCCTGGTGATGGTGAAGCTGACACCGGCACCAGTCTTGATCCCATGGCGGTAGACGAGGCACAGCCGGAAACCGCTGATGTGTCGGCCAAGCTCGACAATACAGAGCCACTGCAGGCTGTGGGTCTCGAGGCCAGCTTGATCAAGCCTGATCCAGATGCTCTGATGTCAGTGGACTCTGCCCTGCTGGGGCCTCTTCCCCCGCCGGCGGCGTGTCAAATCACGACAGTGCTGCATTGCACCAGTTTCTCGCACAACGGAGAAGACTCGGCTCTGGTGTCTGATGTTGGTCCACCTCTGGGGTCTCGTGCTCCTGATGACCCCCCACCGCCATCGTCGCCATCGGCGCCATCGCCATCGCCGCCGCCGGCGTCGCCTCTAACGCCGCCGCCGCCGCCAGACGAGCAACAGCAGCTGCCATTGGAGGAGAAGAAGGAACAGCAGTCGCAGGAGCCAATGGAAATCGCGGAGACTTTCGTCACCGTCCATGGCGAGACGCCGCCGGCGCCGACCCGCGGCGTCGACACCAGCGCCGCCAAGTGGTCGGGCCGGGTACTGATCGCGGACTCGGTGCCCTGGATGCGTCCGGCCGGGGAGTCGGTCGAGTCGGAGTCCTCCCCGGCGTGCGCCGTCACCACTGTGGTCGCTCCCACCGGCGCGGCGCGGCGGAAGGCAACTGGAGTCGCCCCGCGCAGGGTCCTTCCAGAGTCGGCCCCGGCGCCCAGACCAGAGAAGTGGCCGCGGCGAGGCTCCTCAGACTCCTCCGGCGTCTCCGGCGTCCCTCGTGTCTCCGTCGTCTCCGCTGGTGTCTCCTCCGGCTCCGTCGTCTCCGTGAGCGTCTCCGCGAGCGTCCCTGCTGCCGCTCCGCCGCCGCCGCCGCCTCCGCCTCTCCCCTTTGACTGCGATGCTTGTCAGACCCGCTTCGGCGACCGTCTGGCGCTGGCCGCTCACAGTCGTGAGCACGGCGGGACGCCGGCCGAGCCCTGCCGCCGCTGCGGCCGCCTCCTCGCCGCTCCCCTCGACCGCGCGCGCCACGAACGTCGACACCGCGCGGCAGCGGCGAGGAACGCCGCAACGGGCGTGTCGAGAAAGAGACCGCAGGTTAGCGCGTCGGCTGCCACCTCAGCTGCCGCTGCTGCGCCGACGCGTCTTCTGCCGCAGAGGAGGGGAAGAAACCCGACGCGGTGTGCCGCCTGTGGTGAGCAGTTCCGGGCAGCGGCGCTGAGGGAGCACTTCGCGCCGCATCCAAGGACTGGGTTCTACCCGTGCAGAAGCTGCGGTGATGCCTTCGCGCAGTACTGCCAGTTGGAGCTGCATGTGTGTAGTGGGGAAGCGCTCCAACCTCCCCCTCCCCCTCCCCCGCCCCCTCCTGCGCCACAGTCGCGGCGGCCGGTGACAGTGACAGTGTCGCCCGCGTCGCCGCCCGAGTATGAGCCGGACCAGGAACAGCCAGTGCAAGACGATCTCGGAGATGATGGCGATGAAGATATGGAAGAGGGTGCTGGAGGCGCCGACGTCTACACCCCGACGTCGGGTCGGCCGATGCGGCCGTCTTCTGATGGTGGGGAGGTGCGAGCGACGACCAAGCCCCGCGAAGACACAAGCAACGGTGGAGGCATCGGCAATGGCGGCGGCGGCGATGGCGATGACGGAGACAATGCCGATGGCGATGTCGGAGACGATGGCGATGGCGATGTCGGAGACGATCGCGACGGTGATGGCGGAGACGATGACGATGGCGATGGCGGAGACGGTGACGGTGACGGAGACGGACACAGAGACGGACACAGTGATGGCGGAGACAGCAGCGGCGGAGACAGCGCCAGTCACGGCTGCTCCCAATGCGGCCGACGGTTCGCCTCCGCCCGTAACCTCGCTCGCCATACCCGCCTGCACGCCAACCGCACCCGACTCGCCTGCGAGGTCTGCAATCGCATCTACTCCCGCCTCGACGCCCTCGTGCGACACAGCGTCGAAGCGCACGAGCAAACGCGTCAGTTCCCCTGTCCCCGGTGCCGGTGGAAGTTTACGCAGAAGCGCATCCTCGAGTACCATCTCAAGGGTCACGAGGAGGGCGCTGAGAAGCCGGGTCGGCGCGGACCGGGCCGGCGTCCGCGGCCTTATCGCTGCAAAACCTGCAAGCGATCTTTCATCGAAGAGGTGCAGCTTGACGCGCACGAGTGTCGCGCGGATCGTTCCGCAGAACCTGGGTACATGTGCGACATATGCGGGAAGACGATCAAGACGAAGGTGTGGCTGAGTCGTCACCGGCTTTTGCACGACGACGTTCGACCGGCGAAGTGCGACACATGCGGGCAGGGCTTTATCGACGATAAAGCGCTCGCGAAACACGCCAAAACGCACACTGACGGCCGCAGGTTTCTGTGCGACATCTGCGGAAAAGGCTTCGCGCTCAAGATCACGCTCCAGATCCACTCGCGCACGCACACGGGCGAGCGTCCTTACGCGTGCGAGACGTGCGGAAAGCGCTTCTCGACTCGCACGCAGCTGTTCCACCACGCCAAGATCCACTCCGGCGAGAAGCCGTACGTGTGCTCCGTGTGCCAGCGAGGATTCCGACAGTCGCACCATCTGAAGACGCACATGAAAATTCACGCGGATCGTCCTGAGCGCGAAGCGCGGGAGGCACGGAACGCGCGCGCCCTGGAGCCGCCGGTGTCAGAGCTGCCGGCCCGTGCCACGTCCATCGTGCCCGCCATACTGGTGCAGCTGGACGCCGATCAGACGAGCCGGTTGGAGAAGACGCTCTGCGAGGGTGTCAGTGTGGACTGAGGGTACCGACCCAGTGGGGCTTCTGAGCACGCGATGGGAGTGAGAGGACTGTGAGGACTTGTGAGGAGTGTGAAGACTGAGGATTCGTTAGGGTGAGAGGACTGTGAGGAGTAAGAGGACTGTTAGGAGTGAGAGGATTGTGATGACTCGTGAAGAGTGGGAGGACTGTGAGGAGTGAGAGGAATGCGAGGACTCGTGAGGAATGAGGACTGCTGAGGGCTTGTGAGGAATGAGAGGACCGAGGATTCGTGAGGAGTGCGTGGGACAGAAGGCACTATGTGAGTAGGTACCTACCTACCATGCAAACTAAGATTGTGGGGACTTAAAGGGCTGCGTGCAAATTACAACCTCAGAAGACTATCGTGAGGACTTAGTCTACAAACTGTGAGGGATTGCGAAGTGTAAATTGTGGGTTAATGAACGTGTGGTGAAGTTGGCAAAATTGTGGAAATTGGCTACAACAGTTTGATCTGCTGTGGAGGACAAATGTCTAGTTGGAGTTTTATGTCCCGGGAAGTGAGAGCCGGGGAGCTTCGTAATGGCTGTGCAAAATCTTGGAAAGTTAGCTTTGGTGGAGCAAACCGCTTTGGCTCATCCAGCGTTGGGGACTACGATGAACTTGACTGTTTGGTTGTTCATACTTTGTCACGGCGGTATGACGTATTAGCAGTGTGGACTGTGTCAAATCACTGGGCCATTGCTGGCGTAAGCACTGCCAAGCCACGCGGATATGGTCCTTCACTTGATTGGGTGGTACATTCGTCGCCAGCGTTATAACAATGATACTGTATTCTGCTTGACGCCAGTGTATTATACGTGTTCGCGTGTTTCAGCTGCTAGGTAACTTTGCGTGTTTCAGTGGCTAGGTAACTTCGGGTGTACAATTGTAACACCGTTTTCGTCGTCAGGGTTCAAGCTCACATTTTCAAAACCTTCGATTTTTTGTTTTAATTTGAAGTGGGAGTTGCATCTAGCCTGTCACAATTATGGCCTCTTCCAACCGTCTGACTATATTTTGTCCGCCACGTGTATGTATGGATCGGAGTTATTAAGTATGAATATAACTGTATTAAACCACGCAGCGTGGAATGTTCAATTGATACCGAAAGAAGGAGTTTTACGTATAACTGATGTTTCATAACCTCATATGCTGTGCAACGGGCAATTCTCTCATATCTGCCAGGGATGAATTTCTTGGACTCGACAGCACTTCGTCTCGGGAGTTGTTCAATGCTCTCCAATTTCTCAGCGTTTTAGTTGAGTCTGGCGTTAATTGATCTGAATCATTTGATGTTTGTCCAGCTAGGTGTTCAGCTTATAGCATTGAGAGTGGGACATTCATATTGAGTCGTCCAGATGGCGTTTGCTTTGCAATAAACTTGTTCGTTTCCACCAAGAAAGCTGGACTTGGATGTAATGGCACAAAATGTTTGCGTTTGTATGTCCATTTGGCGTTCCTTCGGCGGCAAGTTCATTGCACCATACGCATGCGCGAGTCGACGTCTCGATCGCGAGCGTTAATATGTTAACACGCCTACACTGTGTAAACCTATGGCTTGGTCGAACGCTATCCAAACATACGCCTCTATGAAATTGTGTCGCGAAGGGCTTCCTGTTACGAGCAACTGAGTTTGTGTGTTGCTAAGGTGGGACGTCTCCGGTTGGCGCCGCTTCGGTGGCCCGTGGACAATGCTCGTTCTACTGGCCACATGCACATGCTTAATACATATTCATGTATAAGTGAAAACCAATCTTGCTTTTTTCCTGTGTGTTCGTACGCTTTCGCAACGCATCTCTCACCACCAAGCTCGCATTTCTTGTTCTTTCGTTCGAATCTCGTAACTTTCCCTCCTTCACAAAACTCGGTGTAGTGCAGACACTTTATACTCGGTATCATCGATACACACTTAGTACAGTCAGTGGAGCAATGGAACACGGGGCGCGCACAGTCGCCTGCCGGCCGCCACCCTTCCAGTGATGTCACTGGGAGACCCGCGCCGCGCGGATACGTCGGCTGGTCCCGGGGAGGCAGCTGACGCGGCCTACAGTCGCGGCCCGTTGACACAGAGCATACAGTCGCGTCGGGTTAAGAGCACAGTCGCGCCGCCGCGCACAGGCAAAACTACGTAAGGCTTATTGGGAAGTATTGGGTGCGCGTCGGTTTGCTTGTGCGCTGCGGCGCGACGCGCTTTGACTAGAGAAGGCCTCCATACTGGAAGCGACGGAATTGGTGCGCACGCGCCAACTCGGCCAAGGATGTTAATAATACGGATAAATCACGGACGGTCACTGGCAGATGACGTCATACAAACAGTGGCGTCAGACTTGGAGATGACGTCACATTCACACGAGACGTCGGCTCGGTGCTTAAATGCAGGGGGCAGGCAGGACGGGCAGCGCCCTGGCGTCCATCGGGGGAACTTCGCCTGCCGACGCCGGGGAATGCGTTGTGGACGGTATGACGGCAGAGTGACGTCACACGCACACACAATGACGTCACAGGGAACCGACCAGTCACAGGGTTACTCCTCCACCTCAGCAAACCCCATCACTGCGACAGTCACAGAAACAACCGCAGCATGACTAAAAAGATTGTCTACTACGCACAATAACACGGACACAAATGCTTCCTCTTTGGTACATGGACACGGTTCAGATATTGCCAATTCTAGCGCACATGGCGCAGGAGGTTCGATTCCGACGCACGCTGGACGATTGCCCTTGACCCCCGACTCGCAACACAACATCACAACCGATCTGACTTGGGCGCAAATGGGCGCACAGACACCTTCCCTCCCCCCCCCCCCCTCCCCCCTCTTCCAGCAGACAACACAAATATCACAGCATCTATCAAACCCTCCCCTCCCCTCCCCTCTCCCCCTCTCCCTCTCTCCCTCCTTCTTCTCACACAAACCGCTCATCCAACGGCGTATGCATGATGTTAAAAATCACCGCAAAAAGCGTGCACGCCAAATACGTCCCGAGCGCCAGCCACCAAACCAGCTGTTCGTGCAACTTCTGCTGGAAGTTCTTCAGAACGACGAGTCCCAGCGTCAGTCCAGCGGCCGCCCCAGCGAGGTGGGCCACGTAGCTGACCGCGGGCTCCACAGACGGCATCGGCGAGAAGCGATGGTAGATGGCGAAACCGACGTCGAAGCTCGCGATCAGGAACACGATCAGGAGACGGAAGATGCCAAACTCCATGTTGTGGTAGTTCTGGAAAAGGTGGAGAGATGGCGTTAGTGTCTGGTGGGTGACGAAAGAGATGGCGCTGGTCATGGGGGAGAGACGTGACGCCAGCATCGGACATGCGCCACTGAAGCCTGATTATAAGAGCTGAGAGGAAGTTCAGTTCAAAAGCAAATCACAAACCAAATATCATTCATGTCTATTGCCATCAGCCAAATAACTAAAAACGCTTTGGTCGAGACCCACTAACCATAAACAGCTTGAATCTCGACAAGACCATCGACACAAAATACACGAAAATATACTAAAACTTAATAGGTAAAGCACTAAAGTGAACATTTAAAATTACTTACAAGCCTGAATTAAATCCTCCCATCTCACAACATTCTATATTTAACTTACCAGCAGAACATTGGCGATATGGGCGGCGAGCAGCGCGTAAACTCCTCCCGAGGCGCCAACAAGGTACACCTGGCGGCCAGCATCGCAAACTGAGGTTCCCAGACTGCCCGCCAGGACTCCGGCCATGTAGACGGTGAGGACGCGACAGGAGCCGTGCACCATCTCCAAAGGCAGGCCGACCACCAACTGCACCAGCAGGTTGAAGATGAGGTGCCACCAGCTGTGGAAAGATAGGGGTGGGTGGTTAGAGTTGTGGGGTGAGTGTAGGAGGTAGAGGGGAGAGGGGTATCTACCCAAGTTCAAAGACCACGGAGACACGGGTTTCTTTTGAACCGGGAGGTATGCTAAACAATTAACAAATAGTGCAGATTGTACTCGATGTCGTGGACGACGTGGAATTCAGTGCTAATTTTAAATGCAGGAAGCGTGCTTCCCATTTACACATTATCATTTCATAGCTGCACAAAGAAAGGCGCAAGGACATAATGTATTTGAGATTGGCGAAGCAAATTCAGGGGCACTTCTTTCCAAAACCGATGACCCTGGACCACCAACCTGAGGATTACTTGAACTAACGTCGATTGCCTAAAATCCACAGACAACCCGTAAAAAGCCCCGATGAGGCCAATCACCCCACAAAAGACGCCAATCCCAAACTCCCCAAACCCCGCTATGTCCACAAAGGCACTTCCTACCCGAGCATTACTATCTCCAAAGCCTGCCACTTCTGTCAGATTAGAGCGGATTAATTATGAAACCTCCGGCGATCGAGAGTCCGCCACTGCCGCACCAGGGACACCTCGACCCGAACACCTGCCATTCTATCGATATTTTCGTGCCTTCCCATTCCACCAGGGGATTAACGCGCCGCCATTTCCCACTCTCCACATCAAACCTCGCCTGGCATTTACTCAGGCCGTCAAACTGTGAAAGAGCCGCGACAGGGGCGGCGGCGCCGGGCTGAGCGGTGGGATAATGACCCTTACGGCGGCGGCGGCCTTAGTCCGGTTACGGCCGTAATCCGCAGTCAGTGATCGGCCGATCTGAGTCGACGGTGCGTAGGTTTGGCACGATCGGACCATCTCGCCGATTGGGAGAGAGATGGTCACACGCTCCGAGAGATGGTCGACGGGCTCGCGGTCACTCCTCCACGCCTCGCCTCGCTCGTCCCGCTCACGTTCCCATCTGTCCCGTCCCGCCTGAGAGTCCCGTCCCGTCCCGCCTGAGAGTCCCGTCCCGTCCCGCCTGAGAGTCCCGTCCCGTCCTGTCCCGTCTCGTCTCGTCTCGTCCTGTCCTGCCCTGTCCCCTCTTGTTCCCGCCTGTCCCCTCCTATTCCGTCAGTCCCGTCCCGGTCCCGTCCGGCCCTGTTCCCGCCTGTCCCGCCTCCCTGCCCTGTCCCGTTCCCGTCCTGTTCCCGTCCTGTTCCCATCCTGTCCTGTCCCGTCCTGCTTCGTCTTGTCCACGCCCGTCTCGCCGCGTCTTTGATCGTTTGCCGGGACAGGTTAGTGCGCGCGAGC
Organism: Balanus nubilus; assembly: GCA_031763405.1. Classification (NCBI taxonomy): domain Eukaryota; kingdom Metazoa; phylum Arthropoda; class Thecostraca; order Balanomorpha; family Balanidae; genus Balanus; species Balanus nubilus. Next base: position 13,283 of record JARFNZ010037320.1, read on the forward strand.
CGATGTCCGCGCAAGAATGCAGGGGAACCCAGTGTGGGGAGGGGAGGGACAGGGGGACAAGATTTCCACCCCCGCCGACCTAGGAAGGGTCAGTCGAGGTATTTTGTCGCCAATGAAGTGATTGGCACTCGGGGCTCGGGGGCGGGCGGCAGTAAAAGGCCGGGGACGGTGGGGCGGTGCGTCAGTCAGTGATAATTGATGAATCGGCGTTATAATGACATTTTGCGACGGCTTCGGAATTTTCCCGCCCGTCCTAACAATACGATCAGAAGCTGTGTACGGGGAAATACCAACACAACAGCAAGAAACACTCCCTAGCCCACAACCGCTGTCACCGCCACTCCACCGCCGCCACCGCCACCGCCACTCCACCGCCGCCACCGCCACCGCCACCGTCGCCTCCGTCACCAACGTCACTAAAACCAACGATGCAATCGCGAAGCATCGTTTAAGATCGGTCCTTCCACGAAGATCTGACACCTTCCCCATGTGATCCGAAGATCGCTCACCACCCAGCTTATCGCCCATCGCCAGACTGGCGACTTGTCATCCAATCGACCATCAAACCGACCACGAAACCGACCACATCTTCCGCCTTCGAAATCGACCCCCAAACGTCCCCCGACCGTCCCTCAAGCGACCCTCAACGACCCTCTCGAACATCGCTCGCTGTCCCCGACCGCCCCCCCCCCCACCCCACCACCCCCTCCCCCGCGACCACCAGCGCGGCCGCATCGCGATCGCGAGGGCCGTGCGACCACGCGACGCTGCAACCGGGCAGCATTGCAGAGCGACATTGCAAGGCAGCTCCTGCGGGAGCAAGGTCGGCGT
>JARFNZ010037431.1:0-14112 GCA_031763405.1 Balanus nubilus
CGTTTTGGCGTCAGCAGCATGTTGTCGCAGGAGGGCGGCGGAGGGGTGAGCGACCGCTTGGGGGTCGGGTGCGCCGCGGCCAGGGCCAGGGGCGGCGGCGGCGGGGGCGGCTGAGGAGGCGGGGGTGCAGGCCGTTGCCGGGGAGAGTCCGGTGGTGGCCGGTGTCGCGGCGGCTCCGGAGATAACCGCGGCGGCGGCGGCGGCGGCGCGGAAGGTGTCGACGGTTTCGACTTCCTCGGCGGCTGGAAATGTGAAAATGAAAGGGGCAAAATGAAGGTCAGACAGGCATATAGTAAAATTCACTATGACGTATAAAGTTACAGACCTGATCTACATAACCAATCAACTGCAAAATTGTCCGGAACTTATGAAAATAACTGGTCAAAAACCAGGACAAGAAGGAAAAGAAGTACATTCTAACATCATCCTTGTCTTATTTGTTCATAGAACACATACCAGTCCAAAGACTGTAAAATGAGATCAAATAAAATGGTGTAACAAATGAGACAATTAATATACTTGAAGTTGCTTCAATTGTTAAATAGATGGGAGGAATAAAACTTATTCAAGCTGACAGATGCACAAAATGTGGCATTACTCACTGGTAGAATGGGAAATAAAGACTCACTCTCAAAGATTATGAACTATATAAAATCTAATCCTGGCTCACTTCACCCTGTTCTGTAGTACATTCATGTATTCAAAGAGCTGAGTGAAAAAAAAAATGGATTGGCACTCACCTCAGGCTGGGAAGGCTCCTCATCCCCAGTCAAGCCCCTCACTTGCAGGGTCTCTGCAGTCTTGAGGAAAGAGCCCAGTTCACTTTGTGCCACATTCACCTTCCCCCTGTACATGAACTCTACAATGTTTGTCAGGTCTTTGAATGAGATGTCCCTCATGAAGAATACTGGATGTGTTCCAAGATTCTCCTGTAACAGAGCCAATCACCAACTTTATACACAAACACATCAGCTGGTCAACTAAAGCATACTAAAGATAGTATAGAAAATACTTTGAGGTTGTGTCATCTTAACAAGTCATGGCTAAAGCAAAAATTGAATCATGTCATTCATATGTAATTTTCTTTAAGCACAAGAAAAACCTAACAATTTGACTAAAATTGAGCCAAACTTATTGGACTGCACTCTTTGAAAACAAAATTGATATCCATTCTCCTTCAACTCAAACACACAACATAACTAAAACTCTAAGAATATATGCTGGAAAGTGAAGCCTTACCTTGAGAACATCCCTGAAGTATGGACTACAGGCTGAAAGCATCATTTTGTGTACTTTGATTTGCTGGCCTTGAGCACATAATGTTACATCAACTAGCTCTCCATCTCGCCTCAAGTCATTGAAAAGACTTGTGACACTTGTCTGGTAGCTGTTCCACTGAAGACAGAAATTCTGCCCCTCATCCATGGTAACAGCTCTGAAAATAAGGCAGACATAAATTAGGCTCACTGAATTCTTGGAATCCTAGCTTCAATTGCTGATCACATAAAATACATAGCATTCCATGCTAAAGACAGTGCATCATTCAGCTCTTTGCAGAAGAGCAGAGAAAGTTTGAAGCTGATGAGCACCCCAAAAAGTGATTAACAAAGTATTTTTCAGTTAGATGTGCATCCACCACATGGTTGGCAAAGTTGCTATTTTCTGGTATGCATTTTGTACTCTTTTTGTACTCTTTTGAATTTGTGTTCTCCATAGAAAGGGAAGTATAAATATAATCAAATAAAATATGATTAATAAAAGCATTAGATTCAATTCATCCCGCTGGATCATGCTCTGGAGACCAGGATATCACATAATACAAAAAAGTAAAACTACAAAATGTATACCAGCAAACAGCAGCTTTGCAAACCATGATCCACAATATGCAGAATACCATCATTACAAATTAATCTTTAGAGTGGAATATTATGTTCTTAATACTGATTGTCATACACAGTTGCTTGCAGCAACACTCAAGTTAGCGAGTGATTGAATGCAATAGGTAGGGTAAACTGCAGAGACACCTCAGTTGGGCAAACTGCAGGAAGCCAACAGAAAACAGATTGCTCTAAAAATGGATCATTTATGTCAATATTTGGGCATGCTTGCAACCTTAAATAAAATGCCTAAATCATAAAAGATGAGCAATAAATGAAGGCCAGAACCACAGCAGTACCAAGAAAAGCATGACGCTATGTGAGGAATGTGAACAACCCATGGGCAGACATATATGAATGTTCATTCAGTAAAGCAATGTAGTCTAAAAATGGATAGTATGCACCAGTGAATTATGGTAGCCATCTGGTTTTAAATTGCAAGCAGTTGGCTGATCCATTTTTAGAATGTGACCATTATGTTATAAATTCAGAAAACTTCCATTCTTATTTCAATTAATATCATGTTTCACTTCTGACCTTAACACTGGCATTGCAAGATGTTAAACAAATAATTTGTAAGGGTTGCTCAGATTTTCTTCTACATTAATAACTAAATTTCCACCCATTTCAGGCAGTTTGGGGAGGGCCTTTGATCCTACCCCCCCCCCCCCATGCCACTGGGTCCACCAGTGTTGGTATTCCTACATCACAAAGAGCATAACAACTTAAAATTCTGGTATAAGGGCTAACTTGAAACTAGAGTTACTTCACCCTACTTCACAAGCCCATCACAAACCAAACCACTGCATCAACACCCACCTAAAACAGACGAAATAAACCCCCGCAGTTACGCATCCATGTTTTCCGTTAACATATCACGAAAAGAGTAGGTCGTGGACTTAATTAATTTAGTTCAGTTCAAAGTTTTTTTTAGTCCGTCCAATTTTCTCCCTTCTCACAGATTCCACAAAAATGCACAACAACCCCGCCGTAGACACCAACAGCCCACGCACCGCGGCGGAAACAGACGCCGGTTCAGAAGCAATTACGCAAAATGGCGCGCATGAGGCCTAAAGAACAAGTGAAAACTCAAAGTTTGATCCTGCATACAGACAAATAATGCAACCAATAACAATGTGTTGACTTCAATACAACCGCAATAGGAATATAAATCCAATATTGATCAAAAAATTGGAAAATATTGTACATCAAAACATACTGCAAAGTACATATCACTCTTGTCCACCTCTATGGTTACCACCTCTAGCTTCAAGTACCACATTACCAAAAAAATCGGGGTTTTCAAATGTGCCTTTTTTAGCCATTGTAATTAGTGCAGGTCAGCATTATCTGATTTAACGGAAAACTATGCATGTCAAGTATTGATAATAGGCAAGCGGGCTACCCAGTTTCTGGATAAAGGCTATGTTTAGGGCTGCGTTCGGCAGTAAATATTATTTGTTGTCTATTCAGTTTAGGGTGGTTAAATATCTAGGAAACTCTCAGGACATTTTAGAGAAGGATTCGCCTCCAATTTATCGCTGTTTATCGTGAATTACCACTAATTTTGGACTAATAGATATGTTTTTTAATCGCAAGAGGTGTGTTGTGTACTTCCAGTTTTTAGTTTTTGATACTTCCGTCATACGTCGAACGAGTACCAAAGTGGTGCCCTTAAAATCCCTAGGTTCTTACGTCACTATTCTAGACAATGCAAACTACAAAGCGGTTTTGTAGAGTGCTTACCCGCATTTAAATTTGAAAAGTGGGTTTTAGAGTATGTGAGTCGAATGGCTTCCATATCTTGAAATTTTATATTGCTCAGAGACTTCCTTTTTTGCAAAAATCGGGGTCATCGTACGTCTTCGTTCATGACGTCATGGAACCTGAAAAATTGTGTGAAAACTTGTAATGGCACTACCTTGAATGTCAACAAACATTATTGGGCGTGCGTTTCGGCGTTTCGATGCTGTTGTTTCCATACTCTTACAATAACATTGCAATTGTATACTTTGGAAAGGACCGTGGGACTTCAGGATTAGAGCCATTTATATTTGATGGTCCTATATTATAAACTACTCAGCACAATGAAAGGCATTCATTTGTTATTTTCATGATGAACTACAAGGCAATCCTGAACAAATAACTTGAAATGGCCGCAGCGGAAGCGTGGACGCTTACATCTAATCTGCAGAATGACCATGTGTCTCTCCTGCTTTTTAATCCAGAAGATAGTACATACTTATTTAAGAATATGCAAGAGAGAGAAGTATCACATGGTACTTTCCTTCCTGGGGGGCCCACCACTGTAGCTTTGAATACATGGAACAAGGTGATGCAGAGCAAACTTAATGAGGTTAGTATTTGTATTGTGATGGCAATTTGATATGCTTTACTGTTGGGTCAAATCAGGTGTGGCCATAAAGATAGGAGGGGTGCATATGTTATTTAAGTCTGAAATGTATGTTTTTCCTGTCATGACTGAACACCATGAATGTCCTGTTGCCAAACTTCTCACACTATGGTTAACTGTTCTCATGGTGAAAACATCCTCTCAGCAAACATTTGCATGCTATTTCAACTTGTGATGTTCCTCATCAGCATTGTCCTCATCATGCCATAACATGAAACATTTACTGATAAGATGTGTGTGACATTAGGGCAGCTTACCTTGTTTCCACTGTAGATAACATGTATGTGCAACATCACCAGTAGCTCAGGAGATATGGAACCAGGACTTGATCCACATTATTGCATTAACCCTAAAATCAATCTTAGAGAATGTGACCCTGTTTATCATGGCTGTGGAGGCTTTTCCCCATTGTTATGGGTGCTTTTGCAGTTGCATGTGTGCTGATACAGGCTCTCCATACTGCCTGTATCAGTATGGAGAGATGAAGCTAAGCTTTTGCAGCAATGATACTCTTGCTCACCTATATCTGTGTGTTTTCAGCTTGTTGGATCCTGTGATGTTAGCCCACATCTATTGAAGATACAAAGATTCTTCATCCCATGCATGTCTCGAGCAATCAGCCATGTCATTTTCTACATGCATATAAATGGGAAGATCAAGAACAAGACAAAGGTATAAGTGTAAGATAAGCTATATAATTTAGCCATAAAGTGTAAGCTTATCAACATAATGTTTATGTATAAAGATCTAGATAAACTAAATTGCAATAATTTGTATTCTTTTGGTGCAACTGCACACCACCACAGACACAACGCATGCCCATATATATTTTTAGAGACTATCCAACTCATTCAAATCATCATTCATTTCCACTTTCCATATATTTGCACATTAGTAGCTTCTCCAAAAAAAAGTTGGAAAGGCTGAGGTAGAAAATTGCCTCAAGCACCATCACAATTCTTAAAAATACATAATTGTCCAGGACTTAACCCACTTCCTCACCAAAACTAAGGATTTGACCCTCTTCCTCCCCAGAGTTGGTGGGGCTCAACCCCCCCCCCCCCCCCCTCAACTGAATAGGAAACTACTCCCTGCACCCTACACCCTGCACTCATTCTCCCTACACTCAACTAGCCCTTCCTTCCCCAAGATCTACCAGACACCACAACAGACTGAGCTATCCCCTCCCTGCCTGACAGAACAAGCTGGGTCTGCGGTGGCTGACAGCGGCCCAGGCGCGGGCCTCTGTCACAGAGGGCCAGCTGATGGCCAGCCCAGAGGTGCTCGACTTCATCCAGCTGGCCGAGGCACGCCAATCCGGCACCAGTGACGTCACGGCCGGCTCCGGTGACGTCACGCTGGACGAGAAGGGCGGCGGCTATATCTACGTGCTGGCCGAGGATCGGGCCGTGAAGCTGCCTCATGAAGTGCTGCTCGAGGCTGCCCAGCTCTTCAAACAGGGTAAACAGACGGCGACGGCGCCGGCATCGTCCGTGAGTGCCGCTCGGGAATCACGGCAGCCGGCAGAGTCGGACGGATTTTACCGTGCCATGCAGGGTTTCATGTCCGCTGTTATGTCGCTCGGGTTGTTGCTGTAAGACTTCGAGTAGGTCTTCCTTAGGTCGTTGAATGATGTAATCTCTTATCGTTTTCGTTATTGTGGATGTCTCATTAGCCCAAGGCCCGGTACTCATTGAGCGGAAAGTGAACGCAACGTAAAGCAAACGTAAACACTCGATTGCCTTATTTTGTTTTAATTGCATCCTTATAAAAAAAAATCATATTATTACCATCCCTTCAACGTTGTTTCGATATCTGCTTGTGACCTGCTTGTGTTTGTGGCTGTTTGTGACCTGCTCAATTTTGCAAACCTTTCGTTTTGTCTACGTTTGCTCTACGTTACTGCACATACTGCAGGTCATACTGTCATACTGCCATACTGTCATACTGTCATACTGTCATACTGTCACACTATCACACTATCATACTATCATACTGTCATACTGTCATACTGTCATACTGCACGCGTCCGCTGTGTGCCTGCAGAGCAGGGTCTGCTGTATGAGGAGTTTGTGCGCCGCTGCTTCCCGTGCCTCTTCATGAACTTCTCCCGCTTCTCGGACCTGGTGCAGAACCTCGGCTGGGAGCAGGCGACTCACAGGGACCTCTTCAGGTACGGCCGGGCACTGGAAAGACTGGTGGGTGAGGACTGAGTGGTGATAAACTGTCACTGATAACCCTGCGCTGAGATGTGGTGGTGGTGGTGGTCCCGCCACTGGATCCCGCCCAAAGATAGGGGCGAAGGGTATGCCCAAGGCACGGGCTTGAGAGAAAAGCGGTAGAACAATCAGAGGTACTGTGTTTGTAGACAGAAGTACTGTGTTTGTAGAGTTTGTTAGAGTTTGTAGGTACTGTGTTTGAGTTTGATGGCATTCCGGTGATCTGGTGTTGACAGGAGTCTGGACTGTCAGCCGCGGGGCCCTGACCTACCGTGACCTGCTCTGACCTGCTGATGACCTGCCGTGAATTACCGTGACGTGACCTACCGTGACCTGCTGTTGACCTGCCGTGACGTGACGTGACCTGCCGTGACGTGACCTGTCGTGACGTGACGTGACCTGCCGTGACGTGACCTGCCGTGACGTGACCTGCCGTGACGTGACCTGCCGTGACGTGACCTGCCGTGACGTGACCTGTCGTGACGTGACCTGCTGACAGGAGTCTGGACTCCCAGAGCCGCGGCGCCCTGACGTACCGTGACCTGCTGTTCGGGCTGGCTGCCCTGGAGCCGTGTACTCAGCACGGCGGCCCGCCGGCAGAGATACGCTGCCGATACATATTCCGGTGAGCAATGGAGCCGACGGTTCGCCTCGGGATAGATGGTCGCGTTACTGTGCATCAGGAGCCACGCTACGAATGCATGTGATGTGTCCATTTGTTGCGCTTTGTAGCTACGCGGTTCCGAGTTTGAAGGGACTTTATTCCAGAATCCAGATCCACATTCCACACCACGTATTTACTTATTATGAATCCCCGCCGTGAGAACTTGGAATTTCTGGTCCCGTGTGTACGGCCAGCTCCACTCCCATGTGGCACCCTGCGTTGTTACCCGCGCCAGGCACCCTGCGTTGTTACCCGTTCCAAATTTTTACGGATGACCCCACCCCCTCCCCCTCCCCACACACACACACACGCACTTCCACTATATTCCTCGGTTTTGCAGGTACTATGACAAGGACAACGACGGCCGGCTGGAGTTCTCCGAGTTTCGGCAGATCGTCAGCGACATCCGCCGCTTCAAGGGCCAGAGCGTCAATAAGGAGGAGCTCGTACTGGTCACGGAACAGAGCGCAAAGTGAGAGATCCCGACTGCGAGCGGCAGATGTTTGGCGGAGTGACACTGAATGGCGTGATGCTTCTCGAATGGACTTCGTGAAGTTGGTTGGTGTGGCGGACTGGTATCGAGACTTTGGTGAAGTTGTTTGGGTGTTGTCCAGGGAGAGATAAGATGTCCAACAAATCAATATTGTCAGTCGTCACGAACTCACTCGATGTTTGCGTCCAACTCAGATTGCCCGGGCAGAGCTAACAATGTTTTTTGTCTGAAGTGTCGGGGCCTGTCTCGTCTGACTCGAAAGTGTTGGGACCTTTCTCGTGAGACTCGGGAGGTTTTGGGACCGCAGTCTTTCTCTGTTTTTCCCTTCCGACCCTGTTCGGGTAGCTCTCTAACTCGGCCTGTTCCGATCTGGCAGGGTGTTTGGAGCCGAGTCCAGCGAGCACCTAACGCTGACAGAGTTTCTGACTGGCGTCGGCCAGCTCAAGTTCCGCGGCACTTCACTGCTGATGCGCTCTCCCCAGTCGGTCGGCTCCTTCCTCAAACAGCGGCAAAGGTCGGTGTGGGGCACCGGTTAATGTAGGAGCGGAAACAATGATTAGGAGGGTGCGGAATACATCGCTACTTGACTCCAGCAGTGGTGGGTTGTTGTGGAAGTAGCTTATTTAAATTATGGGCTGTTCCATGTAACTGTATGTTGTATTATGCGTGCTTGTATCGTACCCGCTTTATATGGCACCTACTTTGCACTACGATAGGTAGTGATGTGCACTATGACTGCATTTTGGTATATTTACGTAGAGTTGCGTCCCGCAATATTTGCGCCGCGAATGGATGCTAAATAAATGGCTGTGGAGTGTGTGAACTTATGTGCGTCATGCGACTGCTAACAGTTTTACTGTGCAGATCGTTTGACTGCAGTGCGGCCGACCGATCCTCGGTCCTGTCTGATGTGTCTGTGTGTGCCTGTTTGTGTCTGTTGACCGCAGTGCGGCCGACCGGCCCGGCTCCCGGCCTTCGGTCCTGTCTGATGTGTCTGTGTGTGCCTGTTTGTGTCTGTTGACCGCAGTGCGGCCGACCGGCCCGGCTCCCCGGTGGGCGGCAGGGTCTCCCCTCGCCCGTCGGTCCTGTTTGACCGGTCACCACTGCACATGGCTGAGGGCTCAGAGAAACTGGAGGAGTGTAAGCTCGCGTTCAGCCGAAGGTGCTGTCTGCAGGGAAATCATTCAAACTAACGGCTATCATGCCTACAACGTACCGTACCGTGTGCTGGATAACTTTCGTTGTAAAAGGCTTGAACATAAACACGTCGCGAACGAATACTACTTTTTATACAAACCTGTATCAAACACCCGAAATGACCGATATCATTCGACCCACTCCGTTTAACCGTCGGCGTCCACTTGCCAGCTGTGAATATGCCTTGTGGTGACCTTCGTCCTCCCGCCTGCTCTGGCCACCCGGCAGTGTCGGCCACGGACGGGGCGTTCTTCAGCCCCCCGGGCGGCTCCGAGGGCACAGAGTACGAACTGGCCACGCACTCGGTCCGCGTCCGGCGCACGGGCACACTGCTCGACATCAACGCCCTCTGGGATATGGAAGGTAGGCGGCGACACGGCACCGGCTCTCCGGGATGGAACTGGGAGGGGCGGATGTATGCTCTTCTGGGCCGCTCGTTTTTTTTTTTATAGTTTCGACGTGAAGTTCTATGCATGGTATGTGTGGTGTGTTACGGCTTGACAGTGTTTGCTAGGATGTTGCTTTGCGAGGTGAATGATGCACTAGCTTGCGCTTCTCGTTATAGTTTTGCCATCATGTGTGCTATTTGCTTTACCGTGATTTTCTCCGAAATATGGTTTGCCTGCCGGAGGGTGCTTCTCATTTGTAAATGCGTGATGCATCGCATGACATCTGATGTGCTGAGTCTAACGCATCGTGACTTGTCCAGATTCATGGTTCAGGAGAATGACGCTGGAAGGTAAGAATATCTGCCTACTGCGTGCCTATTTTTATTTCTTCATATTACCTACATTCTAGTTCAGTTGTTGTTTGTAGCTAAAAACCTGGGACCGGGACACATTGCATATAGATCGACAGTTGCCTTCTCCGATGTAATTCAAGATTTGTGCTATATGTATATACACACTGCCTTCAGTTTGGTTTAGTTGTAATTTGTTTTAAATGGCTGCAACTGGTTGTGCATTCTTCACTCCTTCCCCCATAGTTCATAGCGGTAACGGCGCTCTCCCCGTCCACCTACATCGTAGTTTTGCCTAGCTTTGAAGTCTGTTTTATGGTTGGATAAGCATTATATTCTATGCGATATGTATTATGTCACTTGATTATGTGATTGTTTATCAAACGCTAAGTTTGGTCTCGTGTCGTAAAAATGCATGCCATTCGACTTTCCGTACGTTCGGTCTACCAATATAAGGCTGAGCCATAACTTCATCTCATTGTTACGGTATTATCCCAGTCAAACCCTCCACAGCTTGTCAGCGCCCCTCCGGTCTGCCCTAGCCGACACAAACCTCGCTACCCTACCGTGCTCCCGCGCCAGCACCGCTAACCCCCACACCCCCGCCTCTGCGCCAGACTCGTCCACCATTTCTGCGTCAGCGCGGCTCAACAAACGTTCGCGCTGGGAGCGGATCTCGTCGGTGGACAGTTTCAACCAGAAGTCGCAGCCGAATGAGATGCTGAACGGCCTGCGCTACTTCGAGCGGCCTGTGCGGACCGACCAGTCCGGCGGCAGACACGCGCCCAAGGACCCCTTCCATTGGGGAAACGTGAGGGCGCGGCGCGGCGCGGGTCTTCGGAGGTGGCTGGGGAGGGGAGCAGCCTGCCATTTTGGCTCGTAACTCCACTCCTCTTTCTCGACAACAGCAGTTTAATCGTTGCGCCATGTGTCTTACTTTGCTTTCTGCCGATATCGCACTTGATTCGTTTCCTCTTTTGATTCGCGTAACCCTGCTGTTCTGTACTGACCACTGACTGTCGAATGTGATGTGTCGTCTTCTTCCACTGCCCAGGTGGACAAGGCGGTGCTGGCCAAGTGTCTGCTACAGATCTGCCACCTCGTCAAGGACATCCTGATGCAGGAGCCGCGCCTACTGCAGCTCAACTCACCCTGCTACATTCTCGGTACGGCAGACGCTTCTGGATCAGCTCGCCATGATACGTATGATTACTTGGACGAGTGATGCTCTCAAATATTTCCGTTTGTCTATGATTGAGTTGTGAATTAAGATTATCAGTCTTGTTTTATGTGTTCGCGAGAGGTTCATCCTCATTCATGCTTTCATCCATTCATTCACTCTCTCTCATTCATTCATTCAGTCATTCATTCATTCACCCACCTCGGATTGCCCAATCGGACGATAAGGGTCAGGACCGGTGCAAGTTCCGCTTAGCTCTGGTCCTGGCCTCGAAAATACATTGGTACACAAGGTTCGAACTAGATTCGTCAAAAAATTAGATACGAAATATATTAAATAACAGTCATTTATTGATCATTCACTCATTCATGCATTCATTCATTCGTTCATTCGTTCATTCGTTCATTCGTTCATTCGTTCATTCATTCATCTATGCACCAAAACGGTGCGGTGACCTGCCGTTTCACTAGTGGCATTTCGCTCCGCCCCTGCGCCCCGTGCCGCTCCCTCCCCTTACCTGCCCTTACCTGCCCTTACCTGCCCTTACCTTCCCTTACCTCCCCTTATCTCTCCTTACCTCCCCTTACCTCCCCTTACCTCCCCTTACCTCCCCTTACTTCCCCTTACTTCCCCTTACCTCCCCTGACCTCCCCTTACCTACCCTTATCTCCCCTTATCTCTCCTTACCTGCCCTTACCTGCCCTTACCTCCCCTTACCTCCCCTTACCTCCCCTTATCTCTCCTCACCTCCCCTTACCTCCCCTTACCTCCCCTTACCTCTCCTTACCTCCCCTTACCTCCCCTTACCTCCCCTTACCTCCCCTTGCCTCCCCTTGCCTCCCCTTACCTCCTCTTACCTCCCCTTACCTCCCCTTACCTCCCCTTACCTCCCCTTACCTCCCCTTACCTGCTCTTACCTCGCCCCGCTGCACCGCAGGTGACATCCACGGCAACTTCGAGGACCTGGTGTGCTTCGAGAAGTCGCTGTGGCGGCTGGGTCCGCTGCTGACGCCGGCCAGCTTCCTCTTCCTCGGCGACTACGTGGACCGCGGCGCCCACGGCGTGGAGGTGTGGAATGGGAGGGGGGGGGGGGCAGGGAGGACCTGGGAGAGAGCTGGATGTCAGGTGGGATGGTGGAAAGCTATGGGCTGGTGGAAACCTATGGGCTGGTGGAAAGCTATGGGCTGGGGCTGGTGGAAAGCTATGTTGTTGATGGTTGCAACTTGCAATGCGGTGTGGGTAAACGGGTACTGCCGCCATATGGTATTTATTTGGCAGCGGTTGTCGGGTTTTGGTTACAGTCTCTGGGGAAAAGGGATAGGGCTCTTAGCTTCGTGGCTTCAGACGGTGATTAATCTGCCTGCTTACACCGTACTTGCCTGGTTCTTGTTTGGCAGGTGGTGGCCTACTTGTTCTCTCAGAAGCTACTCTGCCCCAACAAGTTCCATCTTCTGCGGGGCAACCATGAGGTGCGGGAGATCCAGCAGACGTTCACCTTCCAGAGGTAACGTCTCCGCTATCTCCGTGCAGCTCTGAAGTGTCGGACGACTGACTTTGCGTGTAATACCCAGGTTTTCGGTTTTGAATATCGTATGACTTGTAATATCTATGTCGGTTGTTGCGACAACAAGTTCGCGAGGTTGTAACGTAATTTTGTTGTTCTGAATTCGTCATATTTAAAAATTAGCCACTGTTACAATACTGAATTCGGCGAGGACTAGCTTCTGTCAAGAGGCCTGTAACTATCACGAGAGCCGTCTTATTCCAGTTGGCTACTGTACGCTGCTTCACATGCCTCCTTCATCACACATGACTGGCCGCCCTGTTACAGGGAGTGCATCACCAAGTTCGGGAAGGTGACCGGTCCGGAGGTCTGGGAGGCTATCAACGACTGCTTCGACGCCATGCCGCTGGCCGCCGTCATCGACAGCAAGGTAACCGGGCTCAAACGGGACGTCACTTTGATTCTATAGTCATGGCTACTGTGTATGGGGAATCTGGTATTTGCATGCGGTTACTAACAATGGACAGCTGACCATGAAAATAAAGAATGCTTTGCTTTATGTATGTGTATGATTGATTAATGAAGTTGTGCATGGTGAGTGATTTAACTTGACCTAAGGTGTGAATGTGCGATTGCCGTCAGTCTGCAGCCTGTAAATGGATCTAGCCTGATTGTGATATGTTCATTGGCAGATATTCTGCGTCCACGGCGGTATTCCTCCGCCGACGATAGAGGGTGGCAAGATCTCTGCCATCAACCGGATACCGTGCCCGCTGCCGCACCCGGAGACGCAGAGTCCGATGGCGTGGGAGGTCATGTGGAACGACCCAATCAGGTGGGCTCCTGGGGTGAAATGTGAGAACCAAACACATCCAAATAGCCGTACAACCTTAGCGGTTGCGACCTACGCGTGGCACTCGTCACTGTCGGCGGATGTTGCGCGTGTCAAAACGACGTGGTCGGCCGATGACTTGATACAGGGGAGTATTTTTGTACTGGGGAGTATTTTTTGGGAATACATTGGAGGTCTGTATGCACGGAAAATTTGTTGCTCAATCGAAAACGGTGACGTAGTGTTCATGACTCGAATGATTAACGCTTAGTCAACCCTTCTGCCGTGGTTGATGACCATCGCTGGGGGTGTAGCTCAGTGGTAGAGCGCTCGCTTCGCATGTGAGAGGCCCCGGGTTCAAACCCCGGCACCTCCAAAGTTTTATTTTCTTCTCACGACGCCGAACTCCAATACCCGCTTGACTTTATGGCCATGTTATCTTTCCTTCTCATTACATCGTGACACAATACCACACATACGTGAGTTGATACTCACGTGCACCCTGTGGATCCTTTCGGCTACGAGATCAATGCGACATCCCTGTGCTGTCGCCTCTCTCACTATGGGAGACTCTGAGACCGATACCCTCTCGTCTCCCCAGTATGGGCTCGGCGAGCTCTGAGACGCTGGACGAACTGCGGGAGAACGACGGGTTCATCGACAACTATCGGCGTGGCACGGCGCACATGTTCAGCAGCGAGGGTCTGGACCGCTTCCTCGAACGGAACGGCCTCTCGCACGTGGTTCGCGCCCACGAGGTGCAGCAGGCGGGATTCCAGGTGGGTACAGAGAGCTGCTAAGGGTACAGAGGGATGCTGTGAGTACAGAGGGATGCAGATGGGTGCTGAGGGTACAGAGGGGGTACTGTGGATGCAGAGGGGTGCGGTGGGTGCTGAGGGTACAGAGGGATGCTGTGAGTACAGAGGGATGCTGTGAGTACAGAGGGATGCTGTGAGTACAGAGGGATGCTGTGAGTACAGAGGGATGCTGTGAG
>JARFNZ010037542.1:0-14110 GCA_031763405.1 Balanus nubilus
TAGAATATATCTTAAATATTAAGCATTAATATCCACTCATGCATATACTTTTAGCTGACATTTTCAAAACCCTTACACTCCCTTTAAGGTTTGCAAATGTAATAAGTTAGCATGTAAGTAAGTATAAAGGGTCTCACCCAAAGCTAAATTAAGACTGGGCAATATTTTTTTTTCACCCAAAGCTAAGTTAGGACTGGTGCACCAACTCGTCCGAGCAGATACCACATAATTTAGATATTATGGATGCTTTAAGGTTTGTGTTTTAAGATTTGCAAATGTAGTAAGCAGGGGTGTAGTTTCGTATTCAGTTGGGTGGGCTTAGGCCCCTCCAACTTTGGCTTGAGCCCCCAACTATGGCGAGAAAGTGCAGCAAATCCGGGGAGAAATCTGCATCCTTCGGGATTTTGATGGTACTTTGAGCGATATCCCCGCCTCAGCCCCCTCAACTGGCTTGGAGAAGCTACACCAGTGATAGTAAGTAAGTATTAAGAATCTCACCCATAGTTAAGTAGGACTGTAGGCAATGTTTTCTCACACAGAGCTAAATGCACTAACTGGCCCGAGTGGATACCACAAATTGTGGATGTTTTAAGGTTTACATTTTAAGGTTTGCAAATATAGTAAGGCTAATATGTTCACACTCAAAGCTAAATTAGGACTGATGCACCAACTGGTCCGAGTGGATGCCACAGATTATGGATGTTTTTAAGTTTGCATTTTAAGGTTATCAAATGTACTCTATCTTCAGGTTTGGTCCATCATCGATTTGGGCTGATATAAGAAATGGAAAATATTAAGACTGTTACCTTTACTGTTCACACACGCCATGCTTACGCGCCAACCTGTTTCGAACAAATCAAGCAAGCTTATTAAAAGTCTAACCCCTATATAACCTTGGTGTAACCGGTCTAACCAAAATCAAAATTATGACCGATGACCGAAGAATATTACGCAGCGCGAAAGCCGCATATGAAAACAACGCGCCGAAAGTGGCACAAGGTAAAGCGCAGCTAAAATAAGCGCATCGCGTCAATATTCTACAACCGTCATGAAACAAATAAAAAAAAACAAATTGCAACATTTTAAAAGCAATAACTACGCCTATGACACGAAGCAAATTGCGTAAGGCGTCTGTGTGAGCCACCTACAGCGAACATAATACAAACGCTCCTCCTATATTCATAAGAATATGCATACAGAATGAACATGTTCCTCGAAATTTATTGAATTCGGTAAGTGATATAGTGCGCTCTTTTCAAAGGCACGTGGTCCAAATTGCTTGTTCAGAATAGTGACGTGCGGGTAATGCTTACTTACCTTCCTACATAAATAGTGTTTTCACTATCATTGAATACAACATAATTTGTCTTACGAATGGTAGGTACGTATCCCTTTGAGAAAAGCGCGCTATACCAATGTAATCAATGAGCTTAAACTAGTAGGTATTAGTAAATTCCCCAACAACATTTCTAGATATGCTATCGGCATGTTATCAGATTGTTTTACAACAGTAAAGAATAGGGGACGACCATTCCTTGAAGGAAGTTGACCTACTACAATTACATAAAACAACAAAATATCAGACCTTAGCTCGTCGAGTTACATAATAAGTAACATCAATTTCCTTAATGTGACTGCGATTGTCTGCAGAGCATGTATTCTTCTTCCATTGTTTACCATCAATACCCCTCTTTATGAACAACAGAGCAGTCTAGGTGTATTTTGCTGGGATCGAGAAGCCCTTATATTTCTGATCTTCAGAAGTCAAACTACGTGCAGTCCCCTCTAGTGGCAGACCACGGAACTGATCGACGATCCGTCCTTCTGGTTGACGTCAAGCGCCAGGGTTGCAAACTGATCATCGCAGCACCCCGCCTTCTAGTTGACGGCACACGCCAGAGCCACATGCAGCCATTGGCCGGCGGGCACCGGTTCGAAACATAACAGACACTTCCAAAATTTGCTTCCGGAGTAACACACGATTGATCTGATGGATACACCAATCCTAAAAACCTGTGGTAATTACTAGGTTACTTGTAGGACCTAGGTTTATTGTAAACTGGGTCTTTTGACTGGTAAGTAGATCTCAGTAGATCAGAATTCAAGCTTGCACAGGTAGGGGAAAACATGTGTAGCATTGCCTACCGGGTAACGCCACCCACCGCTTCATCTCGTTAGGTATACACTGCAGATGATTAGCTGATTGTGCTCTTGGTCAAAGACCCATTGGAGTGCGGACGGAGAAAGTGAACTTCGGCATTGTAGCCTTTATCAACATGGAAAATCATTATTTTGCTCGTTTAGGACACTGTTGTAATTTTATGAATTCATCCGTTTTAGCTGCATGTACGGTGACAGAGTCTGAAACTACCGAAACGCTTTAGGTTCGTGAAGTTAACTATTAAACCAAACAAAAACAAAATCAGAACCAAGCATATGTTATGAGCAAAATGGTATTGTATGCTGGTGCATCGTTGCATTGTCTCCGTAGCGTGCTGGGTAGCATCGCCCACCCTGGCGGGGCTGCCGCGGTTGGGCGGTGCTACCCAATTAACCCGCCATTGACTGGGGTCTCGGCCGAACACCAGGGACGGGGGGGGGGGGGGGTGCAAAGTGCCCCTCCCATATTATCTCCGGAACTAATGATCGCAGTGAGACGCACGAGGCGGCATTCGAAAGCTCTCAACGAGACGCACATAGAACATACTAAAAGTTTTAAATTGAGGCCACGTGCAGGTCAAGATCAGGTCAAAGGTTAAAATCGGGTGTTTCGGCCTTACGGGCCGCGGAGACCACAAAATGCGCAGCCCTGGGTCCAAAGAACGCCAAAGCACTCTCGAATGTTAGGGAATGTTAGGTGAAGGTACTATTTGAGTATAGTACCCATACTAAGCACAGGTCAAGGTCAAGGTCAGGTCACAGAAGGTCACTATAACCAAAAGCTATATGTGTATGGTTTCATGTGACACTTGTTTTATGGGTCGTTTTAAACGTGTAACTTGATGGTGACATTTGTTTTGTCATCTGAGTTCAGTTAAGTGAGAGTTTTAACAAGGTCAGCTCAAGGTCAGGTCAAAAAGGTCAAATTTTGAAATTGATATATTTGAAATAAAGACACATGTTCCTGAATCAGATTTTGCTCAGAAATCCAATTGAAGTGGTCTAGAAATGCCCAAAAATTGTAAATCAACATAAAATTGAATCATCTGGTTGATATAAACGTAATATGATCCACGATGAAAAGATTAATGTGTCATTAATCCAAATACTTTTATTCATTGATTCGTAATAGCAGTTTGCAAATCAGCTATTTTCGCCCTATGCCATTAGGTACCTCTGGTTTGTGGTTTGGGACTAACCAGCTGCGGCCTTTTCAGATGTCGGGGAGGGATGCCTCTGCGCGCACGTGCACATCCCTATTATCTATCTCAGGAACGGCTGAACCAATTGTGCTTAAATTTAGTGTGTGGTTATTTGCCTCCCATCGAACGCCTTTCTACAAGTCAGGGGTGGGGGTACCACTGAACATGCGCACTCGCACACCCTTATTTTGCATCTCAGAAACGTCCTAGCCGCATATAAGGCGCGACATAAGTATATTTCCTTAGCGTTCGCTCGTCTTCCGCTAACAACGACGTCTTACTGGTGTTACGTATGCAACGATAAGATATTCAGAGTTCGCTCTATAACAATTTGTCGGGAAACGATGGAAGTTCGCTTTAGTAAACGTTAGTAGTTAAATACATACATGGTACGGCATGCAGCGTACGGACTGGTCGACTACTCCTTGTTCACAGGACAAAGTGGCTGAAACCTGAATATATGAGTGACTGTGTATTGCGAGGCAACAGGATCACGCATTAACCCGCGCCCCACTGGGGACCCCCTCCCGGATTTTCGCAATAGCTTCAAAGCGATGCTGGATATTGACGTGAAACTTTGGGTACCTTATTTGGCATCAATTTAAAGTTTTCATAAAAAAGCTTCGAAAAATTGGCCGAGAACTTTTGGATAAAATCACGTTTTAGTGACGTCATGTCAGGCCATTTTCAGTCTAACATCGACAAATGTTTGATCGCTCATAAAACGTCGAGTTTTGAAGCAGAATGCAAAAATAAAGCATCAAAAGAAAGAAAATGACATTTTCTTCAAAATGGCTCTTGATTTTTTTTAAACTGTTTTGATTTTTGACCCCCAAATCATTTTTTTAATGGATACGAAATCCAAAATTTTGAAGTTGTTGAAAGAACGTAATACATGGGATAGAACTGCATATGAGCAATTGCTATACCAAATTCCGAATCAATATCTTAATGTTTGCCCTTCAAATGGCTCCAATAAGTGTACAATGTGATGACGTTATTTTCAGTTGTGTTCAGTTTCGAAAAATCATTGAAATTCGTGGAAATGTAATGAGAATTCTCCATTTTTGGGTCTTCGAAAGGTCATTACTCCGTCATTTTTAAAGATATCGACTTCAAATTTGGTATCCATTCATCGAGCTGGTCTGTAACATGTCTATACCTGTTTTGGATTTAAAAAAAAAATAAATGGCAAAAACTCAAAATTTTGAGTTAAATTATTACGAACTTTTAAAATGATAAAAATTAGAAAATCCGAAATAGCAGTTTGATAGCCCGATTTATTTTAGTCTTTTAGAATGAAACAATTTACTTTATCTTTAAAATGGTGTGACTGACAGCGTTTTCCGCAAACACCTATTTTTGGCCGAAAATGGGAAAACATGACGTCACTCTGACGTTATTTCTGGTAGACCCATCATGTTCTCATTAGTTTCCTTTTGTTAGTATATGTGACATTGATGTCGAAAGGGACATGCAAAGTTTGGTGACGCTGCTAGCGTTATTTTGGGAGATATCAGGAAAAAAGGAGAGGGGGCCGTTTCGGTCCCCCCAGTGGAAACGGGCAAAAATTGGGTCTTTGGCCTAACCTTCGACGTCATCTGTAACCTGAGAATCAAATTTCGCATGCTATTCTGAAAGTTCATGTACAGGGATATCTAATGCCGTTTGAATTTTGACAATCGTCCCAGTAGTTTGGGAGATCGTAGGGGGGGGGGGGCGAAACGTCCACCCCCCCGATCGGTGCCCAGGGGCCGGAAATAGCCCATCGGTACGCGGGTTAATTTACTACATAAAATGGCTTGGAACACTACAATAGAATTGCCCTCACTGTCGGCTTTCTATGACAAATGTCGCAAAATCATATTTGTTTTTAATTAGCCTTCATGAATGAAGAATCGCACATTAGTTTTCTCCCAAGACAAAGTAGGAACCTGCACCGCGTTATTAATTATGCATCATTTTTTTAACCATTTACTTGACTGGTTGGGGCAGCTTTATCACCATGAGAAGCTTCATTTAGCCAGTTGCACGTATGCACCTACTAGCGCATGGGAATATGAGAACAATGTCCTCATTCTCGCTAAGACAGCGGAAGGGAAGACTTTGCCTCTGCCACTCCTACTCTGGAGCTCGTGTTCTGTCGCCATCCTTGGCTTCGTCATCCTGTGAGCTTCACTCAGCTCCATTTTAGTCTGTTATGGAAGAACCGACGGAGATTGATGTATTTGGTCAGCCGGTTTCCTGAAGTTAATCAAGTCATATTTTAAATTATAAATGAATAGCTGTATATTTGCTTACGAAAAGTATGATTATGTCAGCATGTCATATGGTAGCTTTAGAGTTTATTTTTATCAAAGGCAAGCTTTCCATGTTGACGAGAAGCCCGAAGCACTTACGGCTTTCAATGCTCGTAAAGGAGAGCGACAACTACCCGAGTTAGTGAAGTGAAACGACACCACGAGTGCTGCCGGCACGATTTGAGTGCTTGGGCAGTCAAAAAGGACTCTAAATTTAAACAATTTGTTTAGCATATGTTGTGTCTTAAAAGTTAGCCAAAAGACTTGGGACAAAAATTCACATGA
Organism: Balanus nubilus; assembly: GCA_031763405.1. NCBI lineage: Eukaryota > Metazoa > Arthropoda > Thecostraca > Balanomorpha > Balanidae > Balanus > Balanus nubilus. The sequence continues at coordinate 5,948 of JARFNZ010037542.1, forward strand.
AAAGAACTAAACCTTGTGACATTGACACTGGAGTTGAGTGTGTCTGAAGGGTGTATGCTTGTGCGCTTTCTGGCAATTAGTGGTGAGGATTGAGGAGGATGTCTGAAAAGGTCTGAGGAGAAAATACTTCGAGGAGTAATCATCCCAATGACTTAATGTTGTTCTGACAGCGTTGAAAATGCCATTGCAAGCCATAAGTATTCTGGATTTGTGGGAAAGGCCGTAGAGTTTCCCCATTCTGAGAATTTAGTTTGCGGTATTATCTCTGAAACCAGGTGATTATGGGAGGTGCTTACTGAAATAATGAACATTTTATCGTTGCTCTTGTATCCAAATGAGTACATGCCTGCAAACCATTGAACCGAAGTCATCGTGCTAGCACTTGCAGTGAAGGAGGGGAGGGAAGGGGAGGTGGGGGGAGGGGCGAAATACGCTCATGCCTCCGTTTTTTTTTGGGCAGTCCTTTCGTCACCGTCTTTTGCTCATTGTTTGGCATCGCATTACCCGCATTCTGAGATTATTTTAGCTTGGGTCATCCCAAATGAGATCACCAAAGTCAGGTCACGAAACAGACACGTGACCTGACCACTAAGCAAGTTTGTGGTTGTGTCATGGTCACGGTGTATGACCGATTTAATTCAAACTGTCGTGAATTCACGAGGTTGTTAGTACCTACAATTCGCATAGCTCAGATTTTAATGTCAGAACTGAGGGTAGCTTAATTTCGAAGCTTAACACATTTTGACCCAGAAAAGACGAGAAAAATGTGGGGCTTCATAAAAACTAGTTTATTTTAAAATCTAATGAACCGAATTCGATTGCCGTGGCTGCAAAGATGATAATTTGAAATTGAAGCCAATGGGCTAGCAGGACAATCAGTACCAGTTGATCGCCAGTGCCTCTAGCGGAGGAAATTTGATCCCGATGCCCCATTGCTACAATTTGTTGACTAAGATGGTTTCTGCGGCCACACGTGGTGTGTCAAGCCGAGCACGTGTCATCATTTTCCTAACAACCTCTCGTACTGGAGACACTCATTAATCATGTTGATCAAAAGAACATTAGGGAAGGGAACTTCCTGCCCGTGATGCTGTCAGGCGTCGTCATTATGTAAAGCACTCTCGTACCAGACATTCGCTCGGTGTATGGTTCGAGACAAACTCGTCAGCTTCTTCGTCCGTGAAATATGTACATGCAAGTATTTGTACAGACATTATGATGCTGCCTAATGGTATCATAACTAACGTCAGGATGACATTATTTCCGTCATTTATTCTTGAATGATACCATTCAAGGAATCCATGTGAAAAATTCGTTACATTTGTCGTGCTATTTTCCACTAGCTAGCATTGCCATCTGAGGCTTTAACCCTATTACTGTCGGGGGGGGGGGGGGGGGGGGGGGGGTGATTTGGCACCCCCTGAGGTTTTTCGTGTACCATTCATTCAATAATTAATCTAGGATCGTCAAACTTTGTGAAATTTCCTTTCATTTCATTGCGCATCGAATGGTGTACTTTAAAAAAATCCATCATGGGCGGGTCCAGGACCGTTTTTAGGGGGGCATGTTCGGACGTTTTTGACCCAAAACCTTTGCGTGTTTAATTGCTCGTGCAGAGTTGGATTTTTTTAGCGAATTGTAAGAAAAAGTAGGTGTCAGTACAAAATTATATGTTCTTTCAGATGGCTGTCTCGAAATTTCAATTTTTTTTTTTATTTTCCCAAATTTTGGAAAAATTTAGTCATTTGTTTTCTTCAAAATCGTATAACTTTTTTCTTTTTTCAAAATTATGAACAAACCGGAATACATGTAAGACATGTAAATTTAAAGTCGATATCTTAATGTTTCATGCCCTAAGGCTAAGTCAAATACGTAATCTACCATGATAAGTAAATGGTGGAAAAAATCAAATACTTCCTTATACGCATCGGATCAGTCCAATTATTTCAGTATCATGTCATATTAGGTCATGTTGGGTTGCCCAGTTGCAAAGGTTTGGTCGGTGACCTGAAAGGTCAATTAAGGCCATTCAAGGTCAAGAACACTTTTTTGTAAATAACTCCTCACCAGATAAATATAGAGACTCGCAACTGGTGCCAAAGTTTTTGTTTCGTCAAGACGCGTTTTGTTAGATGCAACTTGACCTATCTAGGTCAAAGTGACCTTGACCTTGACCTTTAGCTGAGGTCAAATTTCAAAATTGACCTAAACATGTAAACAAAATTGTATGCTTCGTACCACCTGGACGAGAGAAACACGATGGTGTCAAAATACATGCTCCATCATTGTTAGATTAAAAGTTATCTATGAACAAAATTTTGCTGAAAAACAGTTTTTTATCTTTGATGACCACTGGAGCATTAACTATTGACGTAAGGTCAAATTTGAAGTCACGATTACGAAAGAGCGTTTCAAGGGCTTTCGAATGCCGTTTCAGATTCCTCCTAGCTATCATAGTTTTTTTTTTAGATAATGCGAAGTATCTGGAGGAATGTCCTAATACGACAAATTTGACCTCATTTGACCTCATTTGACCTTGAACATATTAACCTAGGGTAATTCAAATTACACCAAAGAGAGTTCTCTGTGGGTCTTTCCTAGGCCGCATCAAATTGCGTTGTTGTAGCTTTGATAGGAGCCGAGATCTCGGGGGGGGGGGGCAAATCGGCCCCCCGACCGTTTTGTATCATATACATGCCTACAGCAATAGGGTGAACCGTGCGGCCTTGTCACAAAACCTCAGGACTTTTCCTATAATTGAATGGAGATGTTGTGAAAGAAATTGAACCAAATCGATCCAGCAGAGGCGCCGCCAGGGCATCGTTTTGGGAAAACACTCTGTCACGATTAAACGTCTTTCAACGAAATCCTGGGAATTGCTTGCTTCTTTGGTGTCATACGGCAGAATCAATGCGTGTACTGCACCAACCAAGCAATCTACATTGCTAGAATCCTACATTGTTAGCAATCCTATTCTCATCATACAGATAGTAAACAAAACAGCGAAAACATAAATATATCAGTGGTGTATATTATACGATATACATTTGCTTTTCTCTGAGCTCGTAGTTTGTGCAGCACGCTGCCTGGTTAAACCGGGACGGCGGCAGTCATTAGTAATAATCAGCAGTTTGACCTTACAACCTCCGATGACCTGGGCCTGACCCATGACCACCACAAGCTTAGGATGGTAGTTGGAAGTGTCAGAAACATGATTCATGCCGACACAGTAGCTTTTTATGCGTTCAATATCGCTGTTTTGCCCGACAAACAAACTGGCAAAAACGGGAGAAAATTGGGCCTTTGAACTGACCTGTGACGTCATCAGTGATCTTGGGATGAAATTTCACGTAATTCTGAAAATTCGTGTATGTAAAACATATAGTGCTATCGAATGCCGTTTGATTTTTGGAAATCGGCCCCGTAGTATCAGAGATCGTAGGGGGAGGGTTACAACGCCCCCTCCCCGAGTTAGGGCAGGCAGGGGTCGAAAATATGTAATGGGGGGAGAGTTAAACCTTGCTAGTGTAGGGGGGGGGGGGGGTAGGGCTAGCCACCCTACTCAGTTTTTCTTGCGTACAAAAATACCTTGCGTAAAAAAAACGTCGGTTCGCGACAAAGTTGTCGGTATCCCGGTATTCATAAATTTTACACCAACAATGATAAGTTTAAAGTCGTGACCCCGATGTTCCGTGACCTGTGTTTGTTTCTTAAGATCATGTGAAGCTCTAATGGCATTCCGCAGCTTATCGATGCTTATAACTCCCGCGCTTCCTGTTTTTGTTATGTTCAAGAGCATACAATCATGTGCTACCATGTGACCTCATGGTTTCCAATGAGGTCACGACCCCCAAAGGTCAGCCAAGGTCACTAACCTCAGATGACCTAGGTTAACCCGCGCCCCGATGGGGTGGGGACGAAACGGCTCCCTCCTCTTTTTCCTGATATATTCCAAAATAACGCTAGCAACGTCACCGAACTTTGAAGGCCCCTCCCCACATCAAGTTCACACATACTGGCCAAATTAAAAAATGAGGTCAGGATAGGTCGACCAGAAAGGACGTCAGAGATGCGTCATATTTTCCCATTTTAACTAAAAAATAGGGGTTCAATAATTTAAATTGGGGTCCCATTTTAGTTTTTAAAAAAAATAGGGTTTGCAGGAACGCTGTTCGTTGCACAGTTTATAAAAATAAATATTTAAAAGATAAATAAAATATAAATTAAATGGTTTCATATCAAAAGACTGAGAACAGATTGGGCTATCAAACGGCTGTCTCGTTTTTTTTAATGTTTAAAATTAGTGAAAGGTAAACTCAAAATTTTGAAAGTTGTGGTAATGATGTCAAAGACAAAACGAATATATGTGTTATAGACCAGCTCGATGAATATGTGTCAAAAATTTCAAGTCAATATCTTCAAAATTGATGGAGTAATTACCTTCAAAGGGCAAGAATGGACACACCTGACATTTCTACGATTGCCGATGATTTTCCGTATTCTCATTTTTATCTGATTTCAATGTGGAAAACATTTATTTTTAGATAATTGATTTTTTTACGTTCTTGAAAAACTGAACCAACGACAAGTAGTATAGCTAACAATTACCAAAATAATCAGTTTCGCCTTTTTGACCTCATATCCTCGCATGACCTTGACCTGAACCATGACTGCCAAAGTTTCAGAATAGTAGTTGGAAGCATGATGAACACGACTCCGATTCAGTAGCTTTTTAATATCGTTGAATATCGTTATTTTGCCCGGCAATCTTACCCGGCCAAGACGGACAAAAATTGTGTCTTTGACCTGATCTGTGACGTCATCAGTGACCATGGGATCGAATTTTACATATTATTCTGAAAGTTAATGAAGGTACAGGGATAACAAATGCCGTTTGACTTTTTAAAATAAATCGGCCCAGTACTTTGGGAGATCGTATAGGGGTGGGGCAAAATGGCCCTCCCATCGACGAGCAGGAGTAAAAAAATAGCCCACCAGGGCGAGGGTTAAACTTTCACCTTAGACCTGGAATGAATGGCAACTGATATATGGAATGTGTCGAAACGCATTCTACTGACCAAAAGGATGTCTCGGTCGAGAAAGGTACTTGCTTGGATACGATTCATACCATTGGCAAAACAGAAATCAGGTGATTCGTGAATTTGCCTGACCTGATCAGCAAATGGACTAGGACCCCAAAACCGGTTACCATCGGCTTTTTCTCGTAACAAGCATTTCGCTGGTCTTAACCGCGATGCTCCTAGCTCAATTAGGGGGCGAATTGGAAGGGGGTTATATTACCATCCCCCTCCCTCCCTACACGGAAACGCAGCAGTTTTGCCGTACATTAGCGAGGCTTCTCGCTAGTTCCTGCTCTTCTAAGGTCAGAGTCAAACTTACATAGTGAGGTACGGTCGCCCTCCCAGAAGAGAATATCGCGTTCGTAGCGTTTGGCCTTCTCCATCAGTTTATCCACCAGCCGCTTTCCCTCTGCTTGGTCTCCCATCTTCAAATATGTGTGGGCGATCAGGATCTGGAAAAGCACATGGAAACCAATCGTCCACGGGTTTGCCAAATGGAGTGTCTCTAGGAAAGACTAACCTACCATAGGCTGGGGGGAGGGGGGGATTGAACCCCTAGCGACCTTTTTGATAATTCAAAAAATGGAACAGCATATCAATGCAAAATTGATCAGACTTTATTGAGCATCAATTTGACTCCTTTAAATAAAATATTGTGAAAATCGACTATTTTTTGGGAGAAAATCGCGTTCTCATGTCACGCAATTCTCGGTCTAAAATCGAGAAATGTTTGAACGGTCATAAAACAACAATTTTGAAAGCAAATTGCAAACGTAAAAGGGTAAATGAAAGGACATGACATTTACTACAAAATGACTATCTCAGATTTTACCATTTTTGGTGAAACTGATTTTGTTTTTAAATCTAGGTCAAAAGGTCGCAACATCTAGAGTTTCGAAGCTTTCAAAAACCTGTAATATATGTGAGAGAATCGCCTATCAGTAATTCATATGTCAAATTTAAAATAAATAGCTCTATTTTAAGTCCCTAGATGTCATGTGTATATAGTGTAATAACGTTATTTTTAAATTGCGTTTTTTGTTGGCACTTCCAGATATCGTACGCAAAACAATGACACCAATAGATTCCTAAGATGAAACTGAATTATTATCATGTGTCTTTTACTACAACTTATAAAATTCAAAATTTGACCTTTTGACCCCGGACCTTGGCCTGAAGTTGAGGTTAAATGACAAAATGAACGTAACCATCAAATTCTATGGCTGAAATAACCAATAAAACATATGTCATACGGCATTCATATAACTTTTACACATAGTGAACTTTGGTGACCTGAATTTGACCTTGACCTGTACTGACCATGACACTCATACTCCAGTATCACATTCCCATGATATTTGGAAGTGGTTTGGTCCAGTTTCGGCACGCTGCTGTTGATAGTCTGGTACCTGCAGCCTGTATACGAAAATACGCGTTTTTTTTGCCTTTGACCTGACCTCTGAATTTGGAAAGATAATTTTGGTCATGCCTTAGGTTCGTCTCGTAGAGATATTACGATCTCCGCCTTACGCGTCCCGATCAGGCTGTTAGTTCGGTAGTTAGCGAGAGGGTGGCGAAAAATATTCCCCCCCAGCCAACAGAGGGTGGCTGGAGACCCCAGCGCAGCCCGAGATGAGGCGAATAGTCCAGTGTTCGAAAATCATTCTGCACCACCATGCTTCTCTGGGTCCTTACTCACAAATAAAGTAGTTACATCAAGTGACAATTCTCCAGATATCGAGCAATTTCGTGCGTACGCCCCGCTCACCTCGGAGTAGAGTGTCTTGTTGGTCAGCAGAACACCGTCCCTCAAGCAGTCGAAGCCGGTGGACAGGTTGGCAATAGGCGCAATGTCCTTGAGAGCCAGCATGACGAAGGCAGTGAGGGCAGCCTCCCCTCCGCGCTCCGTGCCGCCCTATACAGGCAACAGACAGTCAGTGGCGACGTCGTGCACAGGGTGTAGAGCTTCAAGAAGCATAGGTTACAGGGACGTATAAACATAGCGTCAGTTAGTGTAGGCTCGGTACAGATCGAGTATAGCTGAAAGAATGGGTGCCGTATATGCAAGAGAGTCCCTCTGAATAAGCCAGCAAAGACGTCGGTCGAAGAAGTGGAAACATTCGGTGAGCATACGCTAGCGTTCACTACTATAGGGTTTCAAAGTCACAGAACTAGTTCAGTTCAATAACCCATCAACGGCTGGGGAGAGGGGGGTGGGGGGCGTTTTTGGCCCCCTCCCTCAACCTAATCAACTTTCCTAATAACTCCAAAACGGATGAACAGAAGAACACGAAACTTGTTATAGACCTTATCCGACATCAATTTGTCTTAATTTTATAAAACTTCGAGAAACTCGACCGATAAATTATTAAGAAAATATGTTTTAGCGACGTCATATTACGCAATGATCGGTCTAAAATCGACGAATGTTTGAAGGGTCATACAATATCAAGTTTGGAACAAATTGTAAACGAAAAGCGTCAAAAGGAAGGAAATGATATTGTCTTCAAAATGTGTATCTCGAAGTTGTAAATTTATGGTTTTTGACCCCCTTAATAAATAAAAATTATATAAGAAAATTCAGTTAAAAGGGCTACAAAACATTAAGTTCAATTCACGATTCGTTTTCTTCTTCACCAGTTAATGCATTTGTTAAAGGTAGCTAAAGGTAGCTTCTGCGGTCTTCGTCTGCCTGGCCGAGGGAAACTTAACCCTATTTCACGAGGGGGGGGCAGATTATGCCCCCCCAAGTGGTTTTTCGATTGCTACTCCTAAATCGTTCGACCTATCGTCACGAAACTTTAGGACTTTTCCTAGAATTAACCCGGCAGTTGCTGGGGTATTTCGCCACCTTCGACTTGCTGGGGGAGGGGAGTTAAACGCCTCTAGCACATAACTTGAGAACCAATAGCCGTAGAGAGACGCACAAGGCGGCAAACGAAAGCTCTCAATGCGGTGCATCATTTGAGATCTTAAAATTTAAGTTTCAAGGTCATGGGTCAGGACAGGGTCAGGTCAAAGGTCAAAAATGAGCGTTTTAGCATTAAGGGTTTAGAGACATCACGTTCCGTAGCTCTGTTCG